>PVKP010003588.1:23624-106919 GCA_004027715.1 Plecturocebus donacophilus | reverse complement strand
TCCCTCTTTCTCTTCCTCTTTCTTTCTCTCTTTCATTCTTTTTTTATTCTTTCTTTTGCTGTTTCTTTCTTTCTCCTTTTCTCTTTTTCTAAAATCTCTTCCTCTTTCTTTCTCTTTCATTCTTTTTTCTTTCTTTTGCTGTTTCTTTCTCCTTTTCTGTTTCTAAAATCTCTTCCTTTCTTTTTCTTTTTCTTTCTTTCTCCTTTTCTCTTTTTCTAAAATCTCTTCCTTTCTTTTTCTAAAAAAAAAAAAAAAAAAAAAAATCTTTTCAGATACATTTCTGCAAAAATGATATTGAATGAGGAATATATATCTTACATATTCAAGGTGGTGTGGTGAGTGGTAAACTGCCTAGGAGTATGGTAGTATAGAGTATAATATTTCCTACCTACTAAAGGCACCAGGATAACATACACCACATTACTTATGGTTCAGGTCAGCACAGGGCTGGACAGCAGCAGCAGGAGGAAAGGGAAGCTACTAACCACCGTTTAGTGGACATCTCACATGTGTTCCGTACGGTGCTAGGTTCTTTGTGGAAAATAAAAAACCTCATTTTAAAAAGCACTTCACGGGCCAAGGCATTGTGCTTTGTGTACAACTTTTTATACAAACTGTATTGTGTGTTCCATGATACTATCCCCATTTCATAGAAAAGGAAACTAAGTTTCTGGCAGGTTAAGATCACAGGTTTATTAAGTGGCAGGGCCAGGATTAGAAATTAGGTCTGTTTGGCTCTAAAGTTCATGTTATCTTTCCTTGCCACACCGCTTTCCTGTTTATTGATAATTCATTAACAGTTACAAACCCAAGCTGCCAGCCTTTGAAGTGACAGAGTGGGGATGGCAGCAGGAGCCCAGGGCAGGCCTAAACATTTCCTCCTCTTGTGGACTAAGAGTCACCTTGTGTGCACTGGTTTGGAGATGAGCCAGTCTTGGCTCTGATTGGTCGATGCCTGTTCCCACCGAATCACAAGAGAAGCAGACTGAATGTCATCTCTAATGTCTACTATGTTCTTGACCGTGAACTCAGCAGTGTGTGTGTGTGTGTGTGTGTGTGTGTGTGTGTGTGTGTGCGCGTGCGCGTAATGTTTTGTGGTCAATCTATCTAAAAACATCTCCTTGTCTTGCAGCATCCCCATTACATAGAAATATCTCTGCTTATTTTATAGATGGGGAACCAGGTCCACACGTGGGGAGTTGAGTAACTTGCCCATAGCCGTACAGGAGTGAGTGACAGAGCCACTTCAATTGGACTCCCAAATTTACACTCGGTACACTGTGTCAGGCTGTGCTGCAGCTTTGTTTCATTTCAGAATCAATATTTACTGATCTTGTTTTTATATGGGGTTTCTGGTCACCCACCAGAATACAACTCAGAGTACAATCAAAGTTAAAAGAGTTTAGTGGTAAGAATACTGAACCAGACATGAATAGCCAGCCCTAAATTCTGGTCCCACCTGTCACTAATTAGCTGCATGATCTTGGGCAAGGCACTTCACTAGTTTACAAGGACCGAGTTTCACAGAATACCAAAGCGGGAAGGCACTTCCGAGTTCATCGAATCTTATCTTTTCCACTGTTCAGAAGTGTATATTTTTTTCTTTTTATGACAGGGTCTTGCTCTGTCACCCAGGCTGGAGTGCAGTGGCACGATCAGGGCTCCCTGTAGTTTCTACATTCCAGGCTCAGGTGATCCTCCCACGTCAGCCTCCTGAGTAGCTGGGACTACAGGCCTGTGCCACCACAAGTGGCTAATTTTTCTATTTTTTGTAGAGACGGGTTTTGCCACGTTGCCAGGGTTGGTCTCAAACTCCTGGGTTCAAGCAATCCACTCGCCTCGGCCTCCCAAAGTGCTGAGATTACAGGTGTGAGCCAGTGCACCTGGAAATAATGTTACCAAGAGCTGGGTTTTGGGCTTGAATACCTTCAGGGACAGGGACCTTCACTACTCACCAGTTATATCAGGCAGCCAGTTCTGTTGTCTGAGAATTCAACTTTTCTCAAAACCCAATTTTCCCCTTGCAAGGCCCCTGTTTCTATTTTTGGCACTTCCAGGTGAAAATATTGGTCTCCTTTGAGTTTTTCTAATCTTTCATCCCCATATCATTTAGTAGGCTAACAGACTGAATAACTAGCATGGTTAAAGCATGGGGGCACTTGAGTCATTTAGTCTGATGGATTTTCTTGAATATATTTCTTTCCCTTTCCACTGCCTGTCTGGATGACTCTCATCAGCTTCTAACTGCCTCTTTGCCTACCCTTTCTCCTGAGTTTAATTAAGCATATATAATAAAATTGGGTGGATCTTATTAAAATATTCATTTTCCTGCATTATTTCTCTAAAGAACATCTGTTTATCTCCAGTGGTTCTCTTGTGTGAAAGGTAACATCTAACCTTCCCAGGCTGGAATCAAAGCCTTCCCCTACTCACCTTGAGTCTGGTTTATCCATCCCTTTCAAATGGCCTCCCCATCTTCCCTCCAAACACAAACTATTCTAACAAAATTCTATCCTAATAGCCTGATTTTCCTTTTGTCTCCAGCACATGTTTTGCTGTCTTCAACTTTGCTTCGATGTTTCCTTCTTTCCTGCGAGTCCTCCCTCAAATATTATCCATCCTTTAGAACTCCTCTTGATCATATTAGCTTGCTCGTGATCACATTTACGAGCCTTTGCATACAACTCCTGACCTCCTTTAGCATTAACTGTTTCATAGTATCACTCATTTGGTTTCCAAATCATGTACTACCTTGTTTTGCTATTTAACTCTTTCATCCACTAAGAGCATCCAGGCTTCCTAACTAGATGCTAAACTCATGGGATGGGAATCAGGTCCTTCGGTGCTTCTCTGTCTTTGTAGTGCCAGGCACATGGCTAGCTTGTAGGAGCACTCAGTACCTGTGTGTTGAACTCAGTCATTGCTTTGGTCCTCTCATTCTCCTTACTATTTGTAATACAAGGAGTTTCAGTTGAATAATTTCCGAAATGCCCCCTGGTTCTGACACTTGTGTGACATACAAAAAAAAAAATCAAAGTGCTAGTAGCCAGCACCTTACTAGAATGAAAGAAAGTGCCTTGAAAGAAGGGGATAAGCAACCATCCCCCAAAGACCAATTCTTTCAGGATACCCCAGGAGGGGTGGGTGAGGGTGCCAGAGAAGTTTTCCTGGGTTGTTGGCCTGAAGGACAGCAGGACTATGAGGGTAGTCTTTGAACTACAGGTGCCACACCCACAGGATTTTTCAGACTTCAACCTTCAAACAGCCTTCTGGTGGTGAGAAACCTGTGGCGTGGACCCTGTTTATGGCTCTGAGCCACAGAGCTCCGTCACACGGAATCCAGTGGCCACACTCCTTTCGGGAAGCCCTGCTCTGTTTCCAGTGGCTCACCTTGTCTCCTGCCAGGTCCGTTTTTTTTTTCATTGTAGCTCTTCGAGGCCTTCTCAAGGTGCCCATTTGTACTGTGAGCTTGTCTTTGTGGATGGACTGCCTCCCTTTGTCCCTCACTCCTGGATTCATCTTCATGAGGGAGAGGATGTAGTCTTCAAAACAACCAGAGCTGAGGCATGTGGCTCCCCGGATATGCCAGCTCCCCTCATAGGCTGGCTGCCTTTGTAAGCCCTCTGATTTCCCATAACAAGCCTGCGTGCAGCCTTCAGCCCTCCCAGGAGTGATAAGGGCGCAATGATAAAAACAATCACAGTTAACATTTACTGAGGATTTTCTATATTCCAGTCACAGTTCCAAGTGCTCTATGTCTATTTTCTCATTTTTCAGCATGACAATGACCTTTCCAATGCCCCAGCCCCATGACTGTCCTATCTTCCTCACCCGGTTCTTAAAAAGAAATACTGGTCAGAGATAGAAACCCACAAAGAACAAGTTATGGAAAACATTAAAGCCAGTGTACTCTACCCTAGGTGGAACACAGATGTCTGCAGAGGGTACACAAAGTCACAAGATAAATGTCGTCTTTACAATTTTACTAAAACTATCTTTTTAGGGGGTGAGGAGTAATTTAAGGCATTTTTTTTTTTTTTACAGAAAATAACATTGTATGATAGAAAAATTCAAGTGAATTACATTTTTAAAAAATTTTAAATATTTCCACTTTGAAATAATTTTAAATGTATATAAAAGTTTCGGAAAGCGCACACAGAGCTCCCCTATATGCTTCACTCCGTTCCCCAATTGTTGACATTTCTGAACCATTTGAGAACAAGTTACAGACATGATGCTCATTATGCTTTAATACTTCAGTAACTATTTCCTAATTACAAGTACTCTTGCCTGCATAACCACAGCGCAGCCACCAAAACCAGGAAATCGACATGGATCCATTATTGTTACCACAAATGAAATTTTAAGATAGCGTATAAAACGCTCATATGCATGGCTATTTTATAAATATTAGTTAAGCGAAAGAAGGAGACTTCAGAGAAAGCCCAAGCTCATTGGGCACTACTTTGAGTGTTTTAGTTAATCTTCCTCTGCGGTTACTAGGACTTCAGGGGAAATTCTGGGAAACATTGCTCTTAAGGTTCTAGTTGACCGTGAAGATCCTGTTCTGGATATGCCAACTTCAAGGGTAAAAAGTAACCCTTACCAAAGATAAATGCTTGGGATATCTCAGGTCCACCTGGAGCTCCACCAAACAGGATCTCTGTAATGTTTCACCCTGGTCCTGAATAGTAGATGAAAGGTCCAGGCCCTTTTTCTTGTTGCATATCCTTATTTATGTTTCCAGCAGCCAATGGCATGGCCAGGGACATGCTTGACTAGTTTGCCATCAATTACTCATGTACTTTTTCTTTTTCCAGCTCAGTGATACAATATGCACATTCAGGTGGAGGTCAGAAATGCAATGTGTCAGGATTATGGGCACTAAATACTCTTTTGGATGAACACACATTTGTCTCAAATCCAGGGGTTTGCCGTTTGCAGATTGATTTGCAAGTCCATGTATGGTAAATTTAATCTTGAAAAATATCTGAGATCCATTTGATACTATTAGTTCGAGTGCCACTTTGGAAATATCAAAGGGCTCTTTAAAAAAACCTGAGTCCTTGTCTAAATTATCCATGTAATCCTGGGCAAAGTGTTTAAGTCCTCGGGGTCTTACTTTGCTCATTTGCAACATGAGGAAGACAGGACTAGATGATCTCTGAGATCACTGGACAAGATGTCTTGCAGCATTGCAATTTTATGATTATCTACTTGAAGGAGCCCTAAAGCCATGCAGATAGGAAGTATCATCTTGTGCTAAATGCCATGACCCAAGCAGGAATTGGTGCTAATTCACACCACAGTTAGGTTATGTTTTAAACATGTAAGTTCAACTAAGTTTCTATGAAAAAAACCACGGAAAATAATGACCACAATGTTTTTCTGCTATAATCAATCCATTGGGCATGAGTCACAGGCATTCGTGGAGGTTTTGAGTGATGGAAAATCAGCCAGAAAATGGAGCTGAGTCAGAGGGTGGGAAAAATATAAAAGGTTTCCACAATGGAGGCGAGGAGACAGTAAGCCTTCCTAAAGACTAATTTAGATATCTCATGAGGAGAAGCTGGAAATGTCACTAGAGCCCTGTCTCCATTGATTGCTACAATAATCAAACACTTTGGATGGGAGGGAACACAGAAGGCACCCTCAAAAATTAGTGGTTCTAAGTCCTGCAACTTATTTTCTTATCTTTGGATTCATAAATTCACAGAGGATGGAGAGGAGAAAAACCTTCCTTAAGTAAAGTAATCTTAACAGAAATTCTCCAAAGCCTTTTCTTCCCCTTCAACTCAAAGTACCCATTCATTCCTCCCAAATTACGTTATCTAGAGAAATTAATACATATTGTCCTTTTGGTCTGACCTTGAACCTTATCTACTCTTGGCTAGGAGATTTTTGGCAAGAGGAGGATGAGGAGTTTGGCCTCCCTTGTTTAAATCCTTTGTTCTTCTGTCACGGAAGTCAGGCCTGCTCCATTCATCACAGGTTTGGCCACTCAGCATCTGACATCACAATGATAAATATAAATGCTAACACCTCTCAAACTTTCCCTACGTGCTAGTCACTGTGCTAAGCTCTTTATATGTATTGTTACCTTTAATCCACATTTAATCCACAGTGAAGATCCATGTCCCTGAACATATTCAAGCCCCAAAACCATTTATTGTTAACATTATTGCCAGGCACATTGGCTTACACCTGTAATCTCCGCACTTTGGGAGGCCCAGGCTAGTAGATCGCTTGAGCTCAGGAGTTTGAGACCCGTTTATATAGATGGGGAAACTCTCACCTCCCTAAGCTAAGGGGGCTTCTATCACAGTGTGTATTTTCATCATGACCATACATTTTTCTTTACCCCTCCTCTTATGAACTATGGACTTCTTACAAGATCTCATTAACAACGGTAGGCTTTCTCATGTCCCTGTGGCTCCATGGATGTTTCCAAGCTTACTGGTTTTGGAGTCTTGCACAGGTAAACATCCTGGTAAAAGCTATAACTCCTCTTCTTTTTGCCCATTTGTGGTGGGGTAGGGGGAGGGGGAGGACATTAGAATGAGATTCTGAAGTCTTTGAAGCACTTTTGGAAGCCCAGTTGTGCAGGCGCATGGAAGAAATGTGATGAAATGAGTCGAAGCTCTCCCAAGGAGAAGAGAGGCTCCCTGGATGTTGTTGCTACTGGTATCTTTTTTGTTGCCATAGCTTGAGGGTTATTCCCCAGAGCCCTAGACACTGTGAAGAGGGCCAAAGGGTCCTGATCTTAAGGGCAAGATGTAGGCAGAGGAAATCCCTGCAGCTGAGGATTCTTCTCTTTCCAGTGATTCTGTTGGTCCTCTTCATGGTGTCTAGGGCTCATTTACTTCAATGTGTGGAGACTTCTGGGAACCAGAGTCATGTAGAAAAGTCTCCTTCCCAGTCTACCCCAGATAGGCTCCCTCCTAGGGAGAGCCAGCTCATCTGGCTCCAGGTCTTGGGTTACTGTCTTTACTGAACTCCATTTCCGCTCCTTTGGTCCAATGTTGAGACAATTGTCTTTAAGTCCATCTGCATAAGACTGGGCAGAGCTCCCCTGGACACCATCCCCTTCTCTCCATGCTCCCAGCCCCAGCAACAGAATATCTTATAATTAAGCATTCTACTTTTCCCATTCTTCAGCTTTCAAATAGGAATGCGTCACAGTTCAGCCAGCCTTGGTATTTGACCCAAATTATTATTTTCTTGTATCTCAGCTTTGGCTTTTGGAAAGCTGAATTGCCAAATTCCTATTTCATTACTATTCCTGGCATCCTTAAATTTGGCTGTGATCAAGATCATGTGAAGGATTGAGTGACTGTCAAATCTAAACAGATAGGGCACCAGTAATGAGAACAGTCCAGATCATTTGGATTTATTGTTAATATCTGAATAGTTACTTCCAAATATTTGTGAGCATTCTAGATGTAACTTGGAGTGAAATTTTCCTTGTGAACTTAAAAAAAATTCTTATGTTGAAATTCTGTCCGTTAGTGGAAGTATAAATGCATATTATTATTTTAAGAAAGATGCTATTATTAATGGTTATAAAAGCTTACATTATGTATGAAATGGTTATCAAAAATTTCCACATGGTTAAAAAATCGGAAATTAGTTGACAGGTAATATAAAAATAGGAAATTAGTTGGCAGGCTCCAGTGAAGATCATGGCTCACTGCAGCCTCGACCTTCTGGGATCAAGAGATCCACCCATCTCAGCCTCTGGAGTAGCTTGGACTACAGGCATGTATCACCATGCCCAGCTAATTTTTGCATTTTTTGTAGAGATGAGGTTTCACCATGTTGCCCAGGCTGGTCTCAAACTCCTGGGCTCAAATGATCTGCTCTGGCTAGACTTCCCAAAGTGCTGGAATTACAGGTGAGAACCGCTGTGCCTGGCTGACCCAAGGTATTTATAACGATTTAATAAATAGCACAAGTAGTATTTAATTTAACAAATAGTACAAAGCAGAACAAATAGAACAAAGAAATTATATCTTATAATAATTCTATCTATAATTTAATTATATCATAATCTTTTTAGAATTGGTTGTGTATTATCATTTATTATATAAATAAAATAATTCCTTAAGAAGTATATATATTTTAAAGATTTTTTTGAAATTGACATATAATTTATGTAAAGTACACAAATCTTTTTCTTCTTATTTATTTGTATGACCACCTGCTGCCTCTTGAAACAAACCTTAAGCATATAGTTCAATGAGCTTTCACACAGGAAACATAACCAGACCAAGAACAGAATGTTTCCAGGTCCCCAGAAGGCTCCCTCATGCCTCTTCACAGTCAGTAATTCCCCAAGGCTATAACTATGCTGAACTCTATCACCACAGACTACTTTAGGACTTTCTGGTTATTTAATGCTATTTAGGTCATCAGTCTTTCAAGAAAAAAGTTTTATTTGGAAATTCTTCTTATTTTGGGAGGATGCATTAAAGGCATAATTTTAGCCACTTTAAATTTTGTGAGGAGAATGTCTCTAAAACCGTATAATCCACAAGAAAGATCATCAATAAAGTAGATTGTGAAAAAAGAATAAAATGAAGAGAAAAATCGGCTGCCACAAGTATCTTGCTTTTCCATGCACCTCAAGTGAAAATCATCCCTTAGATTGGTGAATGTAGTGTAGTGATCACAGGAGTTCAAAACAAATTCAGATTTTGGATAAACTTCAGATTTATTCAAGAATCCCAGCAGTCCATTTGATAATTGCAATGTTCTGTTTCCAGGTAGTAGTTATTTTTACACTCAGTCGTTTGGCTGTGGTGGCCAACTCATCAACTTATTGGCCCTCATTCTGTTAGAATTGTTCAATAATCTGCTCTTCCTTCCTTCCTTCCTTCTTTCCTTCCTTCCTTCCTTCCTTCCTTCCTTCCTTCCTTCCTTCCTTCCTTCCTTTCTCTCTTTCATTCTTCTTTCTTTCTTTCTAGTTTAATGGACATTTATTCCTTTAGTGGAACAACCTCTACATAATCAAAATATATAACTTAAAATCTTTTCTTGAGACGAAATTTAGGTCTCAAGAACTTTTATGAACTTGCCATGAGTACTTCTTGAAAATCAATTAGCGAAGCCTTTTGAAAATCCCAGAGAAGATAGGAGAAAATGGGTTCAGAGAAACGAGCACTTAAATTAAGTCAGCAAAGTCAGAATTTGGAACTGGGCAATTCCTTGTCTACATTTTCTTTACACTCAAATTTGCCCTGGAAAACAGTAGCCTAGTCTCTTGAAAGACATGAAGCAAACAGAAATGCAATGTGGTGGTACACTTACAGTGAAAGTAGGTGCATAAATGATGGCGCAACTCTGTGGAATGGTAAGGATTTTTGGGGTAGTTTGGCCAGGAACAAGAAAAAATACTGCAGAAAACACATATGGTTGGAAACCATGCACTGTATGACTTTTCCTGAAGACTATGGGAGTGGACAGAGTGGGTAACCCAAGATATTTTTAAGACCGACTGGACTAAGAAGGAGGTACTTATAGTCAACTACTTTCCCCGCTAATGTGACTGAAGGGATTCATAATGATCACAAATTAGTGTTACGGTTGAGTATTTTAGGGTTGACTTGTAAGCTCACACTTGAAAGGCATTTATCTAATGGCCACTGGCTTGCCAGCTTCCCACTCTAGCACTTATCACCAGCTTACCAACCTTAAGGCTAATAATTTTATCTAACATTCGATTTCAAAATATACCAGTGTTAATACCACTACCACCCATCATTGAATGTCATGAAGCCATGACGCTGAACCAGGGGCTTTCACCTTTTTTTGTGAACTTAAAATGGTACTGTGGAGACTGAGGCAATTTTCTTCAGGCTAACTCAGATTTGTGCACATAATTTTCTAAATATAATCATGACATAGTTAAGATGTCCTCCTCCCACCCTGCAATTTCTAAAGCAAAGCCCAATTTAAAAAGTCTGCACCTGTCAAACTAAAAAAAACCCTAGCCACTTGAAAGTAAAGCAGCAGAGCATTGCCCTCACCCCAATAAAGCTACAGATTTCATCACATGCACTAGGTGAATCTACAGGGCTAGTTTCAGTACTCTTCTTTTAAAGAGTTTATTTTAAACCTATTACACCACACAGTACGTTTTATACACTGACATCTAACTCCGTAATAAGATAAAGCAAAGACAAAAAAGTTTCTTAATAGAAACAAGATACACCATTATTGTCTTCAAAGATTATCGCACTTTAACTTTCTTAATTTGACAAAGCATTCATGAAACAATCTGTAGACTAGTTTTAACAGGCAAGTAACACCTGTAAGCAGACATGACTGTCCTAAATTGTTTATTAGGTATGAATTTTACAAACTTTACTTATATTAGCGGTAATGGTGGAGCTGGGGAGTATCATGTCTTCTCCAAGCTGCCTGGTGAGAACCACTGGTGGAACTTACGGCTCTTTCCAAGGCCACAGCTCTCTGGGCCCAGGACTCTGTCTGCAGCCTTGTACTCTAACCCACTCATGAACATCACTCTGGCAGAAGAAATTCTCTGGGGAAACCTTAGTGGGGAAGTTTGACTTGGATCTGAGTGTTTTCCAAAGATGGATATTGCTCCTATTATCATGATATAATGCCTGTCAGTACTTGGGCCTGACAAGAGTTTCATAGATATCATTTCCACATCTTTATCTGCAATCCTGTTTGGCAGGTAGGATTACTCTCATTTTGCTGTAGAGAAACAGGCCAGCCGATTGCTTGAGGCGGAGAGTCAGGATTTATACCTGATTCTGTCCGGCTCCAAAGCTTACTCTGACTCTGACCAGTAGTGAAAAGCACAGGAGTTGGTGGGAAGGGATCGGTAGAGTGGAATCCTCAGCAAGGCTGGGAATGTCTTATAATAAATTTGGGTTTGAAATAGGGCAGAGGACACAATGCTTGTTTGAGACTGAGATAGAGGAAGAAAGAAGGGGATGGTGCTGGTCAGGTGATGCTGGAGGGACCATCAGGACTGGCCAATATCAAGCCAAACCTTCTCCGCTCCACTCACCAGAGAGGGAGAAATGATATCTGTAGCCCAGGGGGACATGGAAATGGCATTTTCACATCTCAACCCCTCAGGCCTCGGCGGACTGCCAGAGTGGAGAGCCAGGGAAGCAACGAGGCAGGGGAGATCATTATCAGGAGGAAGGAAGCTCTGGCAGCTCCCACCAGCCTGTTTGTGACAAGCAGGCTCAGGGCCACGGAAGTCCCTTAAGGTCAAGGGAAATGTGATCCTGGATCTGGGGGCTGAAGCTGAGATACTCCCTTTACCTTATGTCTTCAGGCCAAGGCGATCTGGCCAGAGCCAGGCCCAGGGCCTAGGTTGGAAGAGCAGTGGGCTAGAGAAGCGGGAGGGGCAGCTAGAGAGAGGAGAGTGAAGGAATAAGATGCCAGAGTACCTCATAAACAATCTCTTGGCTAGAGAGGTAATGAGCTTTATTGCAGCCAACACAGGGTAACTGGCTCTTCAGAGCACTCGTTCTTCATGGGTGAACTCTTACCTAGTTCACCTCTTGTCCCTGTAACAGGATTTTTTCTTGCCCAACTGGTAGAGCAGAAAGTACACTATATTTAGACTAAGGAGACCTGGGTTCAAGTCCAGGTTCTGCTACTCACTAATTAGACAAGCTATTTAATTAATTAAGCTTTCTAAAATCTCAATTTCTCATCCATAAAGAAGGCATACAATCCCTGTCCAGTCTATGTCACAAGGGATTAGAGGATTCACATGGAAGCATGATATAAATATGAAGTGGTATTTCTTTATATTTTTCTTTGCTTCAGGTCCCTCACTAACACGTTAGAGCTGGGGAAGACTTCTAGTTCAGGAACAGAAATACCTCTATCTACACATCATAGGCCCCTTTTCCATGTATTTCCTCCCCTTGTCATGCTGCCATAATGCCAGGGGACAAGGGAGACATGTGCAAAGGCAGAGACCAGGGAACCCACAGCCCTGAGCTTGCTCAGACCCTTTTCTGGGAATAAGTGTCTGGGAAAACAGCAACAAAAAGATGAAAGGCCATGACTCTAGAGTTCAGGTCACCAGAGTGTCAGCTTCAGCCTCTGCTGGAGTCCCAAGAGATGAGGGGAAGAGAACGCTCTGGGTGTAGGAGGAGTGGTGCAGAGCCCAGGAGAGGGACTTGAGGCTCAGCCGAAGAGTGAGGAGATCTGGAAACCTAAAGGACTCTATCCAAGTGCACAGGAACCAGGTGGAATTTCTGAGGGTCCTTTTTCTGGCGAGGGTCACAGGCCACTATGTAAGACTTGTCCAGGTGCTCCTCTTTGTACCTGCAGTTCGGGTACTTCCCTGAGGTGAGCCCACACATGGTCAGGGACACGGGCCCATGGCTCTGGTGGCAGTTTTTACGGCCGTTCTTGCAGGCTATGTTGGGGGTCTGGCAGGTGGCGGCCACGCTGGAGAAGGGCTCGTGCAAGAAGGTGTTGAGGTCTTTGCACCGTTTTGTGTAGTTATTGACGTTTCTCATGGCTGAGTCGCATGCTTGAGGGCTGGGCTGCACGTGCTGAGTGTTAAACCACTGAGATGGGGTCATGCCCTTGGGCTTGGCACTGACTGGGATCTCAGCCACCCACAGTCCCAGCAGCAGGAGCAGCAGCAGGGGGCAGCATCCTGCTCTGGCCAGTGCCATCTCTCTTAGGGGGAGCAGTCAGAATAGACGGCAGGGGTCACTGGTACAGTGTTCAGTCGAGAAATTAGTCCTCCTATACCTGCTCATGTGAGCTAATCACCCATCTCCCTACCTGCTTGTCTCCTTTCCTCCCTTTGTGTCTCATCTCTGCTTCTTCTTCTGTGTGTCCACATCCACTGTGGCCCCATCTCTCGCCTTGTATTTCTCCTCCCTTCATTCTGTCCTTGCTGCCTGTCACTCTTTGTCCTCTCCCCTTTCCCTCAAGTCTCATCTCTTTTGTGGCCCCATGTTCCTGTGTCTGTGTCTCATCCCCTCCCCATCCCCATTCCCATCTCCTCTGCATTCCCATTCTTTTCCATTTTTCGCCTCCATCCCCAACATCACTCTCCCCTTTCCCCAATGTGTGTCCTCATCTCCCCTAAATCCAGTCCCTCCTTTATCCATTTTATCACTCACTTGCATGTACTGTCATCTCATCAGACCCCTTCCCTCCTTCTCTGTCCTCACTCCTCCCCAGATCCTGCCACAGCCTCACCTTTGCTCTTGGTCTTCTTGCCGTGACTCCTGCTCAGTGGGCTGGGGCTGCATCCATGCACTGCTAGGTTGTCGGCACTCTGAGGGCCTCTTCTCATTCCTGAACTCCTTAAGAGCTGGCCCTGGCTATGCTGCCTCTGTTTGGGGGCGGGCTGGGGAGCATCACTGGATCAGGAAATGAATCAGGTTCATGCCTTTCCGCTTACATGTCCCAAATACATGGATACCTAAGGACACCTGTACCTGCCTAAACATGTTCAGCAATGAGGAAGCTTGAATCGTTGCATTCAAAGACTATATTTGTCCTCTGGTCACATGGTTTTAATGACTCTTTAATAAAGCACCTGACCCAGTGTCAACTGAAATCAATTTCAGGAAGAGTTGTCATTTATGTCCTCTCATACACACCTCTGGCTCAGGATCCTGGGAAAAGTCAGTCACTGTGGGGTTAAGGGTTGCTTCTTCTCTGACCTGAGGTACAGATAGAACAGCCTAGGAAGATGCTTTGTCTGGTTCCTTGTCATCTGAAGATATTGCTTATCTTTCAGAGGAGATGGAAGAGACATAAGGGAAGTGGTTGAAGCATCACGGTCATGATACCCAGCACCATGCCCAACAGCAAAGCCATTCCACAGAGATTCATTCCTCCGGGCCTGTCCAGTTCCAGGTACCAACCAAGGCCACATGGCTTTACCTGGAGAAGATAGCCAACACCTCTCCATTTCACCTGTTCCCTCCCCTCTTTATTGAAAATTGTAAAACTTTCATACTGCTCAAATGTTTGTGCTTAGAACGCTGTTGGGTTGCCGATCTCGACATCCTGGCTTAGTGCTTCCTTCACCTTGTATGTCCTATTCCTTGTGGTGGTTACGACTGTGTGGAGCGTCTGGGTCAGTGCTACTCTGGGGGCTCCTGTGAGCTTGGAATACGACACTCAGGAGCACCGAGGCACAAGGCAGAGCATCGCCCTCTGTGGGTGAGAAGGCCTGTAAAACTGAGGTGAATAGTATTTTTGTTTTTAGAATTTACCTGTAAGTAGTAGATGATCTCAGAATCTCAGGCATGCTTCATTTATGTAGTCAACAAACATTTATCGAGCACCTACTAAGTGTCAAAGTACTTGGGATAGATTACTGAACAAAAAAGGCAAAAATGGTCAGGTACAGTGGCCCACACCTGTAATCTTAGCACTTTGGAAGGCCAAGACAGAAGGATTGCTTGAGGTCACAATTTCAAGACCAGCCTGGGCAATGTGGCAAAACTTCATCTCTACAAAAAATTGGAAAAATTAGCTAGGTATAGTGGTGCATGCCTGTGGTCCCAGCTACTCTAGAGGCTGAGGTGGGAGGATTGGTTGAGCCCAGAGATCAAGTCTGCAGTGAGCTGTGATTGCACTACTGCACTCCAGCCTGGGTGACAGAGTGAGGCCCTGTCTCAAAAAACAAACAAATAAACAACAACAACAAAGACAGAAATCTCTGCCTTTGTGGAGCTTACATTCCAATGGAGAAAGACAGTAAAAAAAATGTATACTTTGCTCAAAGTGATCATTGCTAGGGAAAAAAGTAGGATAGGATAGTGTTGGTGGTCAGTAATTTTATGTAAGATTGTTGGAGTCGCTGACTCTGGGACAGAGACTTGAAGATAAGAGTGAACTTTGATTATCTGAAGGAAGAATGTTCACACTGAAGACAGTAGCACTGCAAAAGCCCCAGAACAGATAGATGCCTAAGGTGTTTGAGGAACAGCAGTGTGTCCAGTGTGGCTAGAGTAGGTGACCGAGAGGTCCAGAGAGGGACCAGAGACCAGGTCATGGGAAGACTTAGAGACCATCTGAAGGCCTGTGACTTTTACTCCAAACACAATAGGGAGCCCTGGGAGGGTTCTAAGTAGGTGAATAAAGAACTTGTCCGCTTAAAGGATTATCTGGCTGTTGTGTGGATTATAACAGTGGAGAAGTCACACAACCCATCCTGATCATAAAGTTTGTGTTCTGGTCCAGAATTTATGATTCTGAGTCAGGAGGATGGGGAGTTTGTTTTGAGGCCAGGAGGACATTATTTTAGTAGATGGACAGCACAGCTGTGGGTTGCGGGGTCAGGATCTTTAGAAGAAAAAGTGATGTTGGAGATGAGAAATGCCACTAGATGGCAAAAGAGAATCGAGAACAAGTTCACACAGTCCTCTGTTCACAGAAGAGTCTGGTTTGCCCTCAGCAAGGCCTTGGCTGGGGGAATAGCTGTTCACTTCTTTGTTAAGGTGTCTGAAGCTTTGCAGGCTGAACTTCTGGATAGAGAATTATGCCCCTGCTGCAGCAGAAACATGAATGTTAGGAGATAAAAGCCATGTTTTAAAGCAGACTCTGTATCAAATGTGTATCGGCACAGGCCAGTCCAGCCCTTGAGTGGAGGCTGGGTGCGAGGCTGCTAGCTCATCTGAATGCCTAGCTCGGCCTCCTTTCCACTTCTCATTATCCTAAAGTGAGATGTTTTCAAGCCACGATTTTAACTTCCCTCTGCACTTGTGTTTTCCTGTCATTATAATTATCCTAGTTTGCTCTTCAACTCCAGTATGCTGGGCTGTATAAAAGGTTGCCCTAGGACTGTGTGAAAGTGAAATAAACATGGTCCTACTGCCTCAGGTCAAAGGGAAAAGAGAGTAAAGGTTTAAGTTTGCACATGAAAATCGAAATAGAGTGGAACCTACCATATGTGCAATTCAGCTGAAACCTTGGCTTTGCCTCAATTATTTGGATAAGGGAGGTGATTTTGTTTGTGTGCCTAAACCATCCAGCTTCCAAGATCTGCTTCACCTTGCACTTGGTAGGCTAATTTTGCTATTTTGCCTTCACCGCATTCATGGGGCAACAGAAAAAGATGGAGGAAGGGGGATAAGGTTAGGAAGAACAAAAAGATTCAGGCATCAGGCCAGAGACGGGTTCAGGAGTTTCACAGGAAGAAGAAAGAGAGAGAGCAAGAGCAGAAGATAAAATGGTGGGAGAAAAGACAGAAGAAAAGAAAAAGCCCCTTACACCAGCAATCTCTACCCCTGCTTCCTTCTCACTCTGTCACCGAAGTCACTGCTATTGGCCCAACTTCTCCCTGGGCTGCTGCTGTGTGTGTGTGTGTGTGTGTGTGTGTGTGTTTAAGTTGGGGCGGGTGTTGTGAAAATCCCAACAGTGCCAGGTGGATCTGTGCCTGTCTTCCCCACAGGACAACAGCTGCTGCTTCCTCTTGCCTGGCTGAGAGGGAGTGAAGGGGGAAGGGAGGGAGGAGGGCTGGGCCTGGATTGGTGCCTACCCTTCAGAGCCAAGCCTCTGTGTCTTCCGGAGTTCCACACAGCCTCTGGATACCAATGGAAAGCCCATGAAAGTCTCCCTCCAAGCAAGAGCAGATCCAAGTTCTGTTATCCTAATTTTGTTGATCCTTTGATAAACAAAGGTAATGGGCTCATTTTTGTAGACTGAGAAAGTGAAACATACACAAGTTGAGGTCAGATGCGGGACTTGCTTCAGGTCCTTGAATTCCCATGACCTTTCCTGCAACAGCTGTGGGTCCGGAGGAGGCAGCACTGACAGAAGTTTGGAATCCTTGGCTCCCAGGCCAATGCCTTTAGACAAGCCAAGATGGGGGAAAGAGGAAACTGATTTAGGGGTGAGAGGCTTCACTGGGGCCTTGTCTCTCAAGCCTACCCAGCTCCCCATTTATGTACAAAGTATCACTTCCTTAGCCTGGTAATCAGGGTCTGCCATAATTGGGCAAACCTGTCTTTCCGACTTTATCTCTGACTTTTCTCTCACTGAGTGCCTCAACCCCAGCCAGACTGGTTTCCTCCCATTTCTCAAGCATGTCTTCCATAACCCTCTTTATCTCTACTTAACTTCTAACTTCACCATGAGACCCATTCTCAAGCCAGGGTGACCCTTCAGGGCAACTTTCTCTGACCCTCCCAATTCAGAGACATCTTTCTCACCTCCAAATTCCTACAGCATTTACTGTCTTCAGAATGTATTATTTTCTGCCTTGAATCATTGGTTATTTCTTCATATGTATGTATTAATTTTCTCTTATACTGTCAATTCCCATAAGACGAGGATCTCCTGTTACACTTCTATTGCCCATTTCACAGTACGTAGCATAGTACCTTGCATATAAGGGACCCTGATTCAACTTTTAGAAGGCATTCCATCTGCTCCTGAATGAGCCCAGTCGAAGGTGGGATTGCTACCAACCCACAGAGATGGTTAGCAGATGAGGCACTGACAGTGCAGCTCCTGGACTTCAGCCCTGGGTTTGAGGTGACACTGTGGGAAGAAGGTTGAGATGGCTGAGGCAATCCTTCAGGTTCAAGGATAGCCCAGGAACTGTCCATGACACAGTATATTATTTGAGCAACTTGAATTGGACAGGGCAAAAAGTAATGCCACTGAGATCATGGCGAGCGCACTCAGGGCAAAATTTTGGGGTTCTCCTCAGTCACAGGGAGTCACCCTTGCACCTGCCACCCTAGCTGGTTGTTTTACAAATGCTTCCTACTGGGGAGGGCAGGGAGAAAATGTGTAAATGATCACATGCAGAGGGTTCTCTGCATTTGTAAATGATCACATGCAGAGGGTTCTCTGAGTTGGAAAAACAACTCAGTTACTGTTTCAATGGTGAACTATCAATACACATTTTGCTGGTAGAATCAGCACCAAAATCAATCACAATCAAAATCTGTTTAACAAAATATTTTGAAGTCCCAGATGTTTGTCAACTCTTTTTAATACATAAGACATAAATAAGTCTGCTTCTGTTAAGAAATTTGATTAGCTAATTATTTAGACCAGGGCTTCTCAACCTTAGTGTTATTTACATCTTGGTCTGGATAATTCTTTGCTATGGGAGCTGTCCTGTGAAATGTGGGATGTGGAGTCATATCCCTGGCCACAGGTCAGTAGCAACTTCTGGTTGTGACAACCAAAAATGTCTCCAGACATTATCAAACTGTCCCTGGGACTACTGAATTAGACATATGACCTTGAGCAAGCTAAGTTCCCTCTAGAACTTAGTTTTTCATTCCTAAGGTGATGCTTGTGTATGTAAAGCACAGTGTAATGGGGTAACAATCCCACAAATCTCAGGCTTGAAAGCACATGAAACCATGATGAGGATGTCAGGATGGATGAAGTAATCTTATGTATCAGCACCTCTAGAATAGGGTTTTAGGGAACAGATCACCAGGATTGCAGTTGGTAACCTGAAGACTCATCATTATTAAATCATTTAAGTCCTGAATGCGTTCCTCTATAATGTGCTGTTCAGTTTCTGTAATTGTGTATGCCGAAGTGAGTGGTGGCTGGTTGGGGGAGTGAAGAGCTGTGATGGGCAGGTTGGGAGTGAAGGAAGAGGAAGGCCAAAACATATAAAAAATCCCTTTCTATTCTCAAGGAAGCTGCAGCCTTGAGGGACCAGGGAGAAGTGTCATGATTCAGGGCAGGGATGACAATGTGGTTGGCTTCCTCAAAGCAAAGGCTTGAGTCAGCCAGGCTCAGGAACCTGGTGCCCACCCAGTGTTGCCTTGTTGAGCAGCCTGAAGAATACAGACGAACCATTTGCCCATGTGAGCTCTATCCTCACTTGCTTGACTGTGCCCACTTCCTCGGGGAGGTCTTCCAAGCAAAGGCTTTCTAATTGGGACCTCTGGGTTGAGCCTTTCTATGAGCTAGCACCATGGAATAGATGAGGGTAAGGAGTGGCGCAGCAGCAGCATTCCAGACAGAGGAGACAGCAGGAGACAGGGCGTGGAGGAGGTGGGGGACAAGGTGGGAAACAGGACAGATGCACATGCAGTTGCACGCATGGGCAGGTGCAAGATCATGGGAAGTCTTACATCCCATGAGATGTAGTTTGTACTATACCCTACAACAAGCTTACCCAACCCATGACCCACAGGCCACATGTGGCCCAGGATGGCTTTGAATGCAAGCCAACACAAATTTGTAAACTTTCTTAAACATTATGAATTTTTTTTTTTGCATTTTTTAAGCTCATCAGCTATTGTTAGTGATAGTGTATTTATGCGGCCCAAGACAATTCTTTCAATGTGGCCCAGGGAAGCCAAAAGATTGGGCACCCCTACCCTATGAGAAATAAGCTATTGCAGAGTTTTAGACAAAAGAAGGGACTATGTTTTTTTCTCTTGAAGTTGTATAAGAGAAATATTTGAGTTGAGTCTTACTGGAGTTGGAGAATGTGTGGTGTCCAGAAGAGGCAAGGGCATCCGCTGAGGAAGAAATAGGAATGGAAGGGATGGGGTTGGGAAAGATTTAAGATTGTCAGGGCTGTGTGACTGATGGACTCAGGCTCATATTGAAGACTCACCATGTGCCAGGCACTGGGCTAAAAACTCTTGATATACATATTAATGAATCCTAAGACTGCCGTGAGGTAAAAAAAATACTGTCCTCATGAAAGATGAAACAAGGATGCTTTCAGTGGGTTAGTAAACAGATAGATGGTATGCAGCATGTAAGCTGCAGAGCCAGGTTTCAATTCCTGGTCTGTTTTACTCAAAAGCCTTGATCTTGACCACCATGCAGAACTGCCTCCCAGTAGCTGGGATTGGGGAGGTGGAGGGGTTTAGGATCACTTTCTGGTTTCTTGCATAGATAACCGGGGAAACTGAGACACACAACCTAGGAAGAGAACAAGTTGTGGGGAGCACGGATTCCATTTTGGCCTGTAGTTTGTGCTTTCAGAAAGTGCCAGTTTAGGGGGCTGTACATGAGGAACACCAATCTGTCTCTGCAGTCTTCCTCCCTCCTCCTAAGCTATACTGGGGGCCTTGGAGCACTCAGCTTTCTGTGTTCTGATTCCCCTCTTCTGCTGTTCAGCAAGAGTGAAAAGGCTCCTCTAAGAGGAAACCCCAAATCTGGAAGACACCCTGCAGACAGACAAGGCTGAGTGACCTGTGGAAGTCAAGGGTGAGGGCTAGCAGGCTCCAGGGAGCTAGCTCTTTGATTCTGATGAAAGGCGACATGCTGATGAAACAGAGAGGAGTGTGACCCTTTCCCCAGCATGGCAAGCCACTCAGAGACAACCCAACAGCAAGAAATGGGTCACCCCAGGTTCTGGCATCCACAGCCCCTCAGGTTCAGGTTATACTTTCAAATCCAACCTGCCAAGTTTGAGGCTTCAGAGTCAGCATGCAGAGATATCCAGCAGTGCTCAGACTCTGACAGGGCCTGAGGTCACAGGTGAGAGCTGTGGGTGCGACAGGAGTAAGGCTGATGCGGGCTGTGGGGAGTCCACATGGAGGTCTTTGATTCTCAGCCCAGCACTTTGGTGGGAGGCTCCTGAGTACATGCCCTCCTGGGCTCCCGTGAGTGGGATGACAAAGTGGTGAACCCTCTGTTCTCTGAGGGTCAGGAATAAGAAGCACTCTGTTCCTCGGAAATATAACAGTGTGTTCCTACTCACCTTGCCACGAGAGCGGAGCCTATGGAACAGAGAAAACATCAAAGAAAGCCCAGGCACTTAGGGACTTTTGGCAAGGAGGTTGGAACTAAGTGTTCTAATGACACCGTAGAGGAGGAGACCAGATAGCAATGCCTCTTTCCTCCCACCCATCCAACCCCCTCAGCACAGGGGCCCATCAAACTCAGGGGACACTCCCTCCTCCCAGACTAATTTTTACCCAGAAACCTTTCTAGCCTCTCCTCATCTCTTGGCTGTCTTGGCCTCAGGCAAAAAGAATACCTGTCCCCAACCAGCTGTCTTCAGCTCCTGTTCTTCCTCCCAGCTGCCAGAGAATTATCAGGTCAGCCTGCTCCTCCTTTCCTCTCTTTGTCTTTTACTAGCAGGGATGCCAGGGGCCCAGGGATAATTGGGAAGAGTCTCTTAACCAAGGACCAGTTAGAGCTCTTACTCTGCAAATGTTGCAGCTCACAGATTCTGCAGAGGCTGAGATTCTGTGGTGGGCCAAGGGAGCAGGAAAGGCTGAAGATGGCTGGCTGGCTGGGTGGCCTTGGGCAAGCATCTTCTCCTTCTGGGTCATGAGGACTGGGTTATGGGTGAGATGATCTCTGAAGTACCGTTGGGTTGGGAATGCTGGCGGCTCTGGGATGGGGCAGACAGCCACTCTAGGCCCACTGCTGCCTCCAACCACCCTAACTCTACCAGCAGGAGGAATGGCACCAGCTGTGACCCAGCTCCTTTTCCTCCAGCTTGTTCTAGGGCCAACTCTGGTCACCGACATCAAGATGCAGTTTGGAGTCAGGAACTTCCGTATCCTAAATGTCGACTATCCCAAGGTTATCTACCCAAATGGTTTCCAGGGCTACTGTAATGGTCTGATGGCCTATGTGCGGGGCAAGATGCAAACTTCACATTGCCCAAAGATCCATTATGTGATGCATGCCCCTTGGAAAGTCATCCAGAAGGTCTGCAAGCAAAGTGAGAGCTTCTGTGAGAACTACAATGAATACTGCACACTCACCGAGGATGCCTTCCCCATCACTGTCTGCTCCCTGAGCCACCAACAGTCACCCATCAGCTGCTACTACAATAGCACTGAAACCAACCAAAGGGCCCACCTACTCTGCTCCCGCAAGTATGAAGCTGAGCCAATAGGTATCATTGGTCTCTATTAGGGCATTTAATTCCCGAGCCACTCCCCAACCTTTACCACCACAGGCCAGCCTGTCTCCATTTCCAACATTCCGATCCCTGTAACAAGACTTCCTTCCTGACTTCCAAGGCAGGCAGGTCCCCTCCCAAGAGACCAGGTGGGTGGGAAAATGTCCAGGGCTTTGATCACCGTGCAAAGTGGTGCTGTCTTCTAGGTTCTTTCCAGCTTGTTTACCCCCTCTTCACTCCCGTCTCCTCATCATCCCCCCTCTCCCAGAGACAGTAAAACCCACCCAAGAAGCTGACTCTGTCCAGTTGGCAGTGACTTTCCACCCACTGAGCCAGATCCTAAGTCCTGGATGGAGGCCCAGGGCCTCAGCTCACACCATGGCAACAGGCACCAGCTCTGAGTCTCACCTCCCCATCCCCAACGCCCTTCTCATCTAAGGCTCCCCCAGTTCCCTTACAATTACCTCCACTCGCCCACCTACACAGGGGGTACAGCTAGCTATAGGAACCTCCCTGAGGCCCTTAGACTCATATAAGCCTCACTTCCCCACAACCCCCAGTTTCCAGCCTGCTTCTCTCTGTGAATTCATTGCTTCTCCCTTCATATAACTGTCCTCTCCTCCTTCCTCTTACCACAGAGCCTAGGGCTGTCTCTCCCCCACACTCTCAACCACCTTAGTTACCCTGCCTTCCTTTTTCCAACTTACTTTTCTTCCAGTCTTCTTGCCTTGGCTCACTGGCATTTCAAGGTATTGTCTCTCACCCATCCCCCAGAGGTTCCTGCTTCGCTTCTCTTCTAGCAACTCCTCCCAAATCCCCCAGACTCAAGAGTCTGCCCCTGACCAGGCAGGGAAATGAGGCATGCCCAGCTCTAATCAAACATAAATTTCTGAAACCACATCTGAGTATGTAAGATGTAACCATTGGGGAAACTAAGTGAAGGGCACACGAGACCCCTCTGTACTATTTCTTTGTAACTTCCTGTGAATCCATAATCATTTCAAAATAAAAAGTTAAGAAGGCACATCTGACTCCGTGGTGATTTTAATTCCTTTTTCTTCAGTGCACCAGAACTCCTACTCTTGAATCTTGGCAGCTCTTCCCATCTGGCCATCTTCCTGAACTACCCTTAGTAGTCACTAGGATCTTCTGTCCCATGTACACTATGATGGAGGTGATGTGGGGCAAAACTCAGTGCTGGGCTGGTGTTGAAAATAGACTCTCCCCTTCCCACAGTTCTGGAACAAATTTGTAATAGAAGTCAGGCCATGTTAGCTGGCTTCTACTTCTTCCCCAGCAAAACCTGAATTGCAACAGATGAGGAAGGTGGAGGGACAGGGAAGGGTCTAATAGGTGGTATCTTGTTCACAGTTCATCACATCAGGAATTGTTACACCCTTTTGGGGGGTGGAGTGGAGAGGTGAGTACCAGTCATGTGTGAACACAAGTAGCAAATACTTTTACCTCCACAACTGGTTCATCTCTTAACTCCAAATATATTCTTCCACCCTGTTCTTGGAAGCAGCTGTTGAGGGGGAATGCTAACTGATGGCTGGTAGGCATAAGGCTAAGGAGAGTGAAGGGTGTGTGGTCGAGAACCCACCCATGTGGCTATCTCTTCTCCCTCTCGCTACACCAGTAGGCCCATTTGTCCCTCATAGACAGAGTTTTTAGCTGCTGCACACACACAGATGTTTATTGTTTTCCAAGCTCCCTGGTGTTCAACATGCAGGGTCAGGGGGCTAGCAGGCTAAGACGAAGCTCCTCTCTACTTGGTCTTCTTATCGTAGGTGCCAGCACCCGTGTAGCCACTCACGTAGCCTGTGTTGTCAGTCATCTCTTCCCGGCCCGCAATGCCCTTGCCCTTGCCACTTTCATCAAAGCGCTCCTTGTGGGTGCCGGTGTACTTGCTGGTGTCCGTCAAACGGTCCACTGCACCCACTGTTGTTGCTTTCTGCAAGCCGGAGGATGGATTTGAGCCCTCTTCCTTCCCTTCCACTGTCACATCCCTTCCCCAAAGATGGCCAGAGATACTTAGAACAAGTGCTCGGAGCTCTTGCTCTGCAGCTGGCATGGGTGCTGCTTTCTTAGGGCCCAGATGCAGCTGTGGGCAGGAACTCTGGCAAGAGCCATTCACTCATCGCGGGGAGGAGTGTCGTGTGGGAATCAGTGTGGTGTGTGCAGAGGGAGGGTGGGTGTTTTTGTTTCCAGAGGAGTTATTTTGACTAGGTTGCTGCCGGAGGACTTTATCTCCATCCCGCTACCCAATATCCATTGTAGAAAGAGCGTTTAGTTCAGAGGGGACAATTGAAAAAGGGAGTAGGTGAGAGGCAAGAGGCCTGAGATTCAACCCTAAATAAGAACTGGAAGAGGAGTAGGCGTCGGGTACCAAATTCTCTACACTCATGTCCTCCAAAGCCACCAAGCCCTCATTGCCTGGCTTAGCTACTGGAGACTTGGGAGTTAGTCTAAATCTATTAAAATAGCCATAGACCTTTGGCAAATCACTTCCCTTCTCTGAGCCGCATTTTCTTCACTTCTGGAATATCTAGGCAATCTCTAAAGTCTGTTTCTGCCCCGTCTCTACAGTCACATGTTGGCAGGGTTAGCGAGGCCAGATTGGAACAACGGGGATTTAGGGAAGTGGGTCAAGGAGTAGGGATGAAGACCGTCACTCACAGTAGCGCCAGTGGTGGCTGGGTCCTTGCCCCCCATGAGTCCATAAATGTTCTCCAGGACTTCATCTGGGCTCTTCCCCTTGAAGCGTTTCTGGCCCAGTTCCTTCACTGCCTCTTTGAACTGTTGAAATGTGATGGTCCGGGCATTCTTGGCCCTGGTCAGTTAGACAGAAATTTAGAAACTTTAGAGCATGAACGCATTACCTTCCAAGGTCCAACTCTTGCCTCACTCAGATTTGGCCCTTCTGTCCTATTAGTGAGTGTAGCACAGTGTCAGGTACCCTGCAGTGCTCGGTAGGCCACTGCAAATGTTCCACCACAGGAACCCTTCCATGGCCAACTACCTTGCACGTTCTTCTCACCCCCACCCCCATATCTTTGGCTCCTCACTTGAGTTTGCTGAACACAATGTCCACATCCGTGGAGGTGACCGTCTTGCCATCCATGATGCCACAGTCTTTGCACAGCTTGGAGAAGTTCTTGTTGTTCATTTCAGTGCCACTACTTGATGATTCTCCGAAGGCAGCAAACCGATGGAATGTTTTCTCTGCCTCTGATTCCATGGTCAGCTAGAGGTGGAGGAAGGCAGCCGTGGGAGAGACTTGGGGGTGAAGGAAGAGGGGGAGGGAGGACTGTGGAGTAATGACGATGAGCGTTAAGGTAAAATCAGTCAGCAACAGGAACAGCTCCCCTCTTCCCTGTTGCCCTCTCCTCGCTCCTTCCCCGCTCCCATCGCACCTACACAGCTATAGCCTGAGTCTCCCCTTCTCAGCACTGGAGATAACAGCATGAATCCTACACACTGAATGTTTCTCTCTTTCCCCCACCTCTTTTGTGTACCTAAGAGTACCTGGATGGTGGTCTGACCCTTCCGGCCTTTGTATTTAAGTGCGTGCAGATGTGGCAGCCCGTTGGCTGTGGCAATGAGGAGACAGAGGGAGGAGAGGGAAGCTTCTATGACCTCAGCAGTGTTTATGTGACATCACTTCTGGCCCCAGCTACAGTCCTTGTCTTCAAAGGAGGGGGCTTTTGGTCTCCCTACCGTGCCTGTTGAATTGGGCAAACTGCCAACTTTCTGACCCTTTCAGATGAACACATTTCCATCATTTCAGCACAGCTTACCCATCCTCAGGGTCCTAGTCAAATTGCCTATGCTCTGCCCCACAACAGAAGCTGAGGTGAGCCCAGGGAAGGTGTTTTAGTCTGTTTGGGCTGCTATAACAAAATATCTTATACTAGGTGGCTTATAAACAATAGACATTTATTTTTCACAGTTCGGAAGGCTGAGAAGTCTAAGATCAAACTGCTGGCAGATTCAGTGTTTGGTGAGGGCTGCTTTCTGGTCTATAGATGGCACCTTCTTGCTGTGTCCTTGCACGGTGGAAGGGATGAATGAGGTCCCTTGGACCTATTTATAAGGAATTCCATTCAGGAAGGCTCTGGCCTCATAAAACTTGACCACCCCACAAAATGCCCCATCTCTTACTACCATGACTTTGGGAGTTAGGATTTTATTTTATTTATTTATTTATTTTGAGACAAAGTCTTTTGGTCTGTCACTCAGGCTGGAATGCAGTGGTGTGGTCTTGGGTCACTGCAGCCTCTACCCCCAGGGTTCAAGCGATCTCATGCCTCAGCCTCCTGAGCAGCTGGGATTATAGGCGCCCGCCATTATGCCTGGCTAATTTTTGTATTTTTAATAGAGACAGGGTGTTGCCATGTTGGCCAGGCTGGTTTCAAACTCCTGACCTCAAGCGATCCACCTGCCTCAGCCTCCCAAAGTGCTGGGATTACATACAGGTCACCTGTGAGTGAGTCACCAAGTGAGTCACCGCGACCTGCTGGGAGTCAGGATTTTACTATATGAATTTTGGGAAGACATAAACATTCAGACCATAGCAGTTAATGAAAACAGGGGTTAATGAAAACAGATTGGCATTGTTTCCCTAGTCTCCAGGCTCATGTGTAGTTACCAGCCTGGAGAATCCCACTGGCTTTAAAAGGCCAGACTCAATGGAAAGTTTAAATGGCTTCCAATGTTGGACCCAGTAGGCCATGGAGTGTGACAGATGTGGACAGGTCAGGATAAAACTGGGTCAGACTGAGGATGAGGCTCAGACTCTGAAAATCTTCAGATAAGTTTTTATGCAGGTCAGAGATGTTCCTCAGAGTTTCCTCTCTTTGGCCTTTTCTCTGGCTAGAAGCCCTACGGATAGATGAACCTCAGGGATCCCAAAACAGAACAACAAGACTGGTGACTCTCCCTTTCCCATCTAATAATGCCAGCAATTTCTATTTTTTTCTTTGTCTTACAAATCTATTCCTTTCTTTCTATTCCTATTACTTCCACCCTTATTCCGGTTCTTATCATCTTATATCTGGATGACTACTCTGGCTTCTAAATGATGTCTTTCCTAAATCTAATTCGTCACTCCCACTCACCCATAATCCATCTCTATTACCTCCTCCCCATCAGATTAATTTTTCACTCCTGCTCACAATATTCTATGGCTCAAGATATACTACAGCTTCTCATTGCCAAATCTTTTTGCTTAGCATTCAAGGACCTGTACAACTAACTAGGCCCCAATCTACCTTACCAAACATCACCCATCTCTCATCAACATTATTCTTGGATGGGGCATGGTGGCTCACGCCTATAATTCCAGCACTTTGGGAGGCCAAAGTGAGAGGATTGCTTGAGCCCAGGAGTTTGAGACCAGCCTGGGCAACAAAGTAAGACCTTGTCCTTAAATAAATAAATAATATAAATAAGTTGGTGGTGGTGGCATGCACCTGTAGTCCCAGCTACTCAGGAGGCTGAAGTGGGAGGATTGCTTGAGCCTAGGAGTTTGAGGCTGTAGTGAACTAGGATTGTGTCAGTGCACACCCACCTGGCTGACAGAGTGAGACCCCATCACATAAATAAATAAATAACAAAAAATCTAAGAACCAGATTATTCTTCAGCTGGGGTCATATGGCCTAATTGCTATACACTTGACAGGCTACCTGGTAGTGGAAGGAGCATAGTCCCTGGAGTGGGATGGATCTGGGTGGGGAAATTAATCCTAGATATGTCATTTACTACCAGAGTGGACTTGGGCAAGTCCCTAAGCATTCCTGAGTTTCCATTTTCCCATCTGTACAGTGAGGACAATAACACTAACCTCATGGTCTTAGGGGATAACATACGGGAAGCTACTATTCAGTTCTCCAAAGTAACCTGGTGTTTCTGCCTCCACACTGTCCTTCATGCTCTCTCTCTGCCTGGATAGAACGCCTCTCACTCCCACTCAAATATTCCATGGTTGCACTTCTCATCTGGGTGGTTCGACCGGGGAACAAAGCCCTTTTCCTTCTCTGAATTATAGTAAGATAACGGTTTCTAGACTGTGGGCCACAGCCTCCCGGCATGAGGATTTCTGAAATCTTGCAAAGGGTCCTAGAATCTGTATGTATAAAGAGTGAGTGTGAAGTGAGTACATAATACGCCTTGCATGCATAGGTATTACTACATTTACAGATGTTATGACAGAAACTTACTTCAAAGTATTGATGAATTCGTAGTTTGTATTTTCTCCATCAGGGGATACTAAAACTATTATGTGAGGATAGAAATCTCTGCTCTCTCACTTGAGAAGGATGGGAAACTACTGCTATAAGACTCATGGTCCAAATAATTGATCTTATAAATACATAATTTTTTTTTTTTTTTTTGAGACAGAGTCTCACTCTGTCATCCAGGCTGGAGTGCAGTGGCACGATCTCAGCTCACTGCAACCTCTGCCTCCCAGGTTCAAGCCATTCTCCTGCCTCAGCCTCCTGAGTAGCTAGGATTACAGGCCTGCGCCACCAGGCCCAGCCAATATTTGATATTTGTATTTTTAGTAGAGACGGGTCTCACCATGTTGGTGTCAGGCTGGTCTCCAATTCTTGACCTTGTGACCTGCCTGCCTTGGCCTCCCAAAGTGCTGGGATTACAGGCATGAGCCACTAGGCCCTGCCTACATAATTTTTCTTAACTTGTCCTGTGTTTGTACCTTCTCTTGACTACTCCATCACAAATGTTTAGAGATGGTGTGACCAGACTCACACTTTGAATTTCATCTACACAGTGGCTTGCACATAACAGATACTTAAAACTGTTGCTTAGTCAAAGGTATAGTTTGAAGCTGCTCCGGCCAAAGAGAAGAGTTTAGAGAGACAGCTTGTCCTTGTGATACTTATACTGTGGTCGGGCTGGGAGCTGCCCTGACATGGAAGAACCCTATCTTGGGGTGGTACCAGCCTGACTTCGGCCTGCAGCAGGCTGGGTGAAACCCCTAGGTCTAGGAAGCCAATGGATCTCAGTGGAAATTTCCCACCTCCTGCCCGCCCCGCGCCCCTGCTGGGCCCCTTATCAGGTTCCCCCTGAGTCATCCTGACCCAGAGACGAATTTAGATGCTGGAACCTTCAGGTCCTTCCCTCCCCCACTCCAAGTAAGACTACTTTCCGCAAAGAAAAGCCTGCAGGCAAAAGCCCTCACTTGAGGCGCTCCTTCTCCCCAAGTTCCTCGGGGGCTGGCGAGATCTCCCGTGTCTTGTGCATCTCTGGCTATGACCCTCATTCCAGCAGGCTTTTCCTTGTCCAAGAGAGTGTTAAACTGGCATCCAGAGGGAAGAGGGGACTAGGAGAGGAGCCAGGGTGCCCAGCTTCTGTGCCAGATTCTGGGGGAAAGGTTATAAAGGGAGTGGGAGAAAGGAACAGAGGAAAAGTTGGGTTCTCCAAACTGGGGGACGTACGGGGGCTCCTTAGATTTGGGGTTGTTGAAGGCTGGGTTTTAGCCCGACCAGTTCTCCTACTCTGGGTCACCTCCTCCCTCTTGGACTCTCCTTCTTTCCAGTAGACCCTGCCAAGTGGGGATGAAAGGGGCATTGATGTTCCTTGGATGGGAGGGGTATTGCGGGTGGTGAGGGTGGCGGTGGGAGGGTGGTTCCCAGGCAGGAGGGGGCAGGGAAACTTGGGGGTCTTGGGGGGGCAGTCGGTGCTGGTGTTGCAGTTGGCAGCTCGAGTTCCATTGGCCATTGTTCCTGACTGGCCTGGCGCCCAGCCCCCGAAATGGCAACTCAGGAACCAGGCTGAAGGGGGATGGGGTGGATATGATCCTGGGACTGGGGAGCTACAAGGGCGGCAGGTGGGGAGAAATTCCGTCAGGTTTCCTTTTGCCTAAACAACTTCGAATTCCCTTAGCCACATCATCTAATCAACTATCCCATTCCAGGGAGCCTTCCTCTGAGGGACACAAGGAGGGCTCATCTGGGTTGGTGTGTGTGTGTGTTTGAAGTCTGGAGCGGCATACCCACTCAGGCACCGAGAGGGACGCGGCAGTCCCTAAGACCATCGCCTGGGCATTGCGATTCAGCGGGTCTCAGCTGGTCTTCTTTTCTGGGCCGGACTGGGAGGGGTTAGCGGCGAAGCCACAGGGTCTCTTGGGTCCCAGCCCGGGACACTGCGTTCTCCCCAAGCCCCTACTCCACCCCCGCAGGGTTAACTCCGCCCCTGCGCCTGTTTACCCAGGAGTCAGAGCCTCTGGGGGTCTCCGGCCCCTCCCCTGTCCCCCCTCGAGGCCTTGACCCCGGAGTCCCCGTTGGCCATCCTCTCCCCCACCCCCGCCTGCGAGCGCCCTCTATTTATAGCGGCCCCCCGCATTCCCCGCCCCCCCGCCCTCCTTGTGGTCCAACTTCTCCCCGAGCAGCCGGAGAGCAGGCGTCGGGACGCAGCAAAGAGAGGAGGTACCAAGACGCTGGGCGCTAGGGAGTCGGAACCTCTGCGCCCTCGACGTCCCCCTGTGCCCCCTTTCGGCGCTGGCACACCTACCCTTGCCAGCTGGCGAGACCCCCGCCTCCTCAGCGGCGGTCCCGCCCCCCTTCTCCTTCCTTAATCTAGCTCTCCGTGTTCGGGCGGGGGGACTCGAACTCATGGCTTGTCAGTACCCCGGGTTCGTCTCCCCACTACCGGTTCCCACCGCTGAGTCGCGGGGCTAAGGAAGGAGCCAGAGTGCGAATCCCAGATCCAGGTCACGGGTGGGGGCGGTGCTGAGGGCAGCCGAGGGATCCTTCCCAGGCTGAGGGATCCCCAGTGCGCGCGGCGCGGGGTGCGGGGCGGGGGCAGGATGTTACGGTGAGCGCCGCGGAGCCTGGAAGCGTCCAGCGGCCCGTCCCCAGCCCCCCGCCCCACCCCGGCCCCAGCACCACCCTCCCTGAGCTGCAGTCTGGGCGGGGTGAAGGGGGGGCGTGTTTACTGGGGGTCTGGGGCGGGTCTGCAGGGAGCCATGCGCCCGTGGGCGGGCTGGGGAGGCTGGGGCGGGCCGGGGGCGGGTCTGCGGGGATCCCGAGTCTGGGCGGGCCGGAGTCAAAGGCAAGTGAAGGTGGAAGCGGCCGCCGCGGCAGCAGGTAGGGGGAGGGGCAGGCGAGGGGCCGCTGGGCCTGGAAAGCGCCAGCGGGGCCGGTGGGCTGAGTGATCCCGGTTTCCCTGGAGCTGACGGCTCGGAGGAAAGGGCCCGCGCGGAGGAGGTGCTCGGCTGCTGCGCACAAAGCCTGAGGCTCCGCGAGCGGCAAGGCGTGTTTGGGGTGCGCGCGAGGTTGTGTGCAAGGTCCGGGGCGCTTGGCACTGGCCGCTGAAGGGTGTCTGTCTCCACGCGGACAGGCAGCCTAGGGACTCGTAGGGACGGGTTCCGGGTGCTGGGCCGGAACAGTCTCCTCTGTCCCACCCATCCCTTCCCGACGGCGCTTGCCCTCCCGGGCCGTCGGGGGAGACCGGGAGGAGATTGTGGGACCGCCCTCCTCTCCCTTTCTCCACTCGTGGGACCTACACGGAGACTGCGTAGAGGAGAGAAGCGACGGCCCCAAGCTTTTTGTTTGTTTTTAAATGATGAAGGGAAACAGCCATGCTCTACTACCCTCATCTTACTGGAGAGCTGTCAAAAATTTTGGGGATCCCTTAGTCCCCCGCGTTTAGTCCCCCTTCAGATAGAAAATTGAGGCCAAATGTAGTAACTAACTGGGGCAAGGCCACACTGAGAGTGGCAGAGCCGGGATTCGAATCCGGAGGTTCTGACACGGCCGCCCTCTTTCCTCCACATCAGCACTTCCTTCTCTCCTCCCCGCGGGCTGAACTGATGCCCCTGCAGCCTGTATTGATTCCAGTTCGAGCCTAGAGAGGACGTGTTTTTTGTAGACATTGGGGAGGGTTAGTGACCCCGGGAGGTTGGTGACCCTGGCAGTCTGGATCTTGGCTGAGGCTTTCTGTACCTAAAAGACCCCAGGTCTGTCTCCCATGTCATTCACCTCGTTGCTGTGTTTCCTCAGACCCCAGAGTCAGAAGGAGTGAGAACCCTGACCCCTAATCCCACTGCATCCAGCCAATAGGAGCCCAGTAAGTGACCCCACCCCCCCCCAGGCTGCAAATTCTTCCTGTGCAGCTCTGTCCAGGTGCTCTGTTCCTCACCTGCTCCACTAATGTTGAACTCAACGGAAATTTATTCAGAGTTGGGAGGAAGAGTATTGGGAGGAAGGGAGGCACTGGGTCGGTTGGACAGATGTCCCTTTTATGTTGTCTTCCCCACCTCTCCCATTGGTCATGTTGCTTTGGTCATTTTTAGCCCCCTTTCCTTTAAGCTAACGACCTTGGGGCTTTAACTGAAGGTCATGTTCAATTGTGAACTCTCACAATCCTGTCTTTTGGTACCCTGTCCTTTAGAATACTCAGTCACTGAGCTACGAGTTTCACTCCCTACCTCAGAGTGTGGGGTGGCCCCCTAAATATAGCCTGGAAAATCTGAGCTACACTGCTGCCCCACCCTGGTGTTTTGGTCCAGGACAGAGGAGGGAGGGGGTCTGGAGGTGTGGGTGTTGAGGGTGGCAGTGGCGATGGTGAGTATCAAGAGAAGCGGTGTCCTGATTCCTCTTCCAGTGCTTCCTCCAATCGGCCTGGAAACGGAGCTGGGGGCAGGAAAGGCCCTCTGTGTTCTGGGGTAGTCTTCCACCCCGGGGTCCCTCTGCTTTCTTCATCTTGCCAGGCCACCATGGCGGAGCTGCAGGAGGTGCAGATCACAGAGGAGAAGCCGCTGTTGCCAGGCCAGACACCGGAGGCGGCCAAGGTTATCAGAGACCTTTTGACTCCCAAGCCCAAATTCCAGAGCTCTAAGCATCCCCCTTGCCTCTGACTTCCCAAACCTACTGAGCTTACTCTAACCCACACCACGACTTCCTTCCTCCACCTCTCCCCTAGTCGCTCTCCTCTCCGCAGACACTACAATAGGGAGTCACTGCACTAACCTTCATTCTTTCATGTCTCTCTGTGTCAATCTTTCTGTCTTCGGTCTCTGTTGGTCTCTCTTTACCTGCCTCTCTTCGTCTGTCTTTCCATCTGTGACGCCACATGGTTGTGTGTTTTTGTGTGTATCTGTGTGTGTCTCTCCAGGAGGCTGAGTTAGCCGCCCGAATCCTCCTGGACCGGGGACAGGTAACAGTGTGGGGGCAGTCCCAAGGTGGGAGGAGGGGCTCTCCTCTTCCCCCGTAGAGAGACCGGCTCTGCTTGGGCCTTTCTTCTCTCTTTACTTTCTTCCCTTCTGTTCTAGTCCTTTCCCTTCCCCATCTCTCTCCTTCCCTTCCTTCCCCTCCTCTTCTCTCTCTAGTCTTCACTATTCTTTCTTATCCTCAAACTCATCTTCCAGTGTCACGTTTCCCTCACTTCCTGCTGATCCTGTTTTTAGTTCTTTGTTCCCTTTTCCCCTTGCCCACTCGCCCCCAGCTCCCTGACCTTGTTGTTGCTCCTTTTCTGGCCTCGTCTCCTCTGAGCCTAGCTCCTACCTGATGGGGCCCTGTTTTCCTGCAGACTCACTCTGTGGAGACACCATATGGCTCTGTCACTTTCACTGTCTATGGCACCCCCAAACCCAAACGCCCAGCGATCCTTACCTACCATGATGTGGGACTCAACTGTAAGGACCTCCATTCACCTCCACTCCTGTCTGGGAAGCGGCTGGGGGGAAGGGTAGAAACCCAGAGGGAGGGGAGAAGTGGGAAGGAGAAGTTCTCTCCTAGTCTGACTGTGGCATGAAAGAAAGGGTGAGTTCTGACGGGGGGACATGTTTCCGTGTCTGATTCTATTGTTGGGGTGATGTGGGTTCTCTTTAGATAAATCTTGCTTCCAGCCACTGTTTCAATTTGGGGACATGCAGGAAATCATTCAGAACTTCGTGCGGGTTCATGTGGATGCTCCTGGAATGGAAGAGGGAGCCGCTGTGTTCCCTTTGGGGTAAGAATTAGCTCTTTACCGCTTTACCAGACTGTGAGGCACAGGGGAAGGTTGGACTAGGGAGGAGGAAAGGGAGGGCAGTGGTGATTCCGGGAGAGAATGAGTAGGACATTCGAAGGTGGGGGATGTGAGGGCAGGTTGGTATCTTCCTTAACATGCCTGTCTTTTCCAGATATCAGTACCCCTCTCTGGACCAGCTTGCAGACATGATCCCTTGCATCCTGCAGTACCTAAAGTGAGAGGCCTGGGAACCCCTCCAAACCAGAGTTCTCTTTCCAGCACAAGGAGACCCCTAGAACTCCCAGGTTCACCATGGTTCCTGAGCCAGTTTCGGCTTCTGACTTCAATATATCCTCTTCCTTCATGCTCCCACCTTGATTATTGAAAGAAAAGGTGGTGGGTTTGGAGAACTGGCCAGAGTCACAGAGAAGCCCCAGTGGATGGAGGGAAGGAAAAGGGTCTATGCTTGGCGCTGCCTCAGGCTGAGGAGGGCAAGATCAGAAAGCCAGGGAGGAACAGAAGGGGGTGACACAAACCCTGAGGAACCAGATAGACCTGTCTCTTTTCCTCCCACTGCTCCCTCCTTCATGCCCACACTGGTGGATGGGGAGCTCTGTGGGTGAGAGAGAGTGGGGGAAGGGGGAGAACACCAGACCAGGTGTCTCTGGTATTCAGAGGGAGGTGCCAACCCCTGGGTGCTGTTCTTAGCTTGGCTTCTAGGCAGCAGGGCTCAGCACCTCTGGTTTACCTCTTTGCCTTATTCCTTATTCCCTTTTCCTTATTCTCCCGATTGTTCACTAAAGTCGTGTCTGTTTGCACATTTGCTTTAAGTTCCATCCTTCCCGCTCCTCTAGAGGAACCAGGAACTAAAGCAAAACAAGTTGAACTAGCTCTTGGAAATTGAGAATACACAAAGAGCTATCTATGTAGGAAAACAGTGTGTTGGTTGGCTGGTATATGGGTGTTTGTTTTTAAGACAATAGCTCTCTAGGAGAAAGCTGGGGATAGACTTCAGGGATCTACCCTGACTACCCACGCCAACCTTTAGCTCCTTGGGCGCTTCTTTTTCACATCCTCCAAAGAAAGGTCTGTGTCTGCCCTTCTTTGTACTCATGGACTCAGGAGGGAGGATGAAGAGTTTGAAGGGATGGGCTGTGGCAGGTTTTGAACAGCAGAGCCCAAGAGGCATATATTTCTTTCTCTTTCACAGTTTCTCTACAATAATTGGAGTTGGTGTTGGAGCTGGGGCCTACATCCTGTCGAGATATGCTGTAAGAAATAAAAAGCCCAGACGAGGGAAAGGAGGGTCCAGACTGATTAGGAAAATCTGTTTATTAGTGCTGTTTGGGGGAGGAAGTGGGCACGGGGTGGGGAGTCAGGCCCTGTGGGAGTCCAAGAGTGGGTAGAGCTTAGTGGGGAGGACCGTGGCCTGCTTCTCATCTCCTTCCTTCTGCTGTCCCTCAGCTTAACCACCCGGACACAGTGGAAGGTCTCGTCCTCATCAACATTGATCCCAATGCCAAGGGTTGGATGGATTGGGCAGCCCACAAGGTTTGGAGGGGCCTGTGTACTGAGACCTAGGGTGGGGGTTCCCCTCATATGGATCCAGTTAGGCTCTACCAAAGTAACTGATGCACTCCGAACTTCAAGGAGGGAGTGAAGGGGCAGGAAAGTGAAGCTGTCACTTTGCCTGAGTCTCTTATAATATCCTGAACTAACTTTCTTTCTTTCTTTTTTTTTTTTTAATTGAGACGGAGCCTCACTCTGTCACCCAGGCTGGAGTGCAGTGGTGTAATCTTGGCTCACTGCAACCTCTGCTTCCTGGGTTCAAGTGATTCTCCTGCCTCAGCCTTCTGAGTAGCTGGGATTACAGGCGCCTGCCAGCACGCCTGGCTAATTTTTGTATTTTTAGTAGAGATAGGGTTTCACCATCTTGGCTAGGCTGGTCTTGAACTCATGACTTCGTGATCCACCCACCTTGGCCTCCCAAAGTTCTGGGATTACAGGCGTGAGCACCACAACCGGCCAATATCCTGACCTTTCTCACCTGCCTTTTCCTCGCAGCTGACGGGCCTCACCTCTTCCATTTCAGAGATGATCCTTGGACATCTTTTCAGCCAGGTAAGTGGTTGTAGAAGAAGAGTCGAGGGGAACAGCAGGGAACTTGAATGCTTGGCGTAACTTCCTTAGCTGGGACAGGATTTGTGGGGGGAAGAAGGCTGACCTCTTTTCCTCTGGTAATTGTTAGTTTTGCTTTCCATCTGTAATTTTTCTCCTTGCTCTCTCCTTCAGGAAGAGCTCTCTGGAAATTCTGAGTTAATACAAAAGTACAGAAATATCATTGCACATGCACCCAACCTGGATAACATTGAATTGTACTGGAACAGCTACAACAAGTGGGTGGGCTGCGTGTGTACGCATGTGAGAGACATGTAGAAGCAGTAACTGGGGGTCGTGGGGAGGCACAGAGGAGGAGAGGGAAGTCTGGGTAGTATGCAATGTGCAAGGAATGCAGGATTTAGTGTGCAATGCGGGCAGCTTCAGGATAGAGCCAGTGGGAAGGACTGCGAAGGGTTGTCCCCTTCTCTTGTTTACCTCCTTTGGATTTTTGGACTCCCAGAAATAAGATGAACTTGTGTCCTGTGCCCTTCCTCCCCCTTTGCTGCCCTCTGACTAGGGATTTAGGGCACAAGTGACTGTAGGCGCTGTGCATGGGGCCTGCCTGCCACCTTCTCCTTTGGTTTCCACTTTTAATAACCAATATTTGACTGTAATTTTGGGGATGAAGAAAGTTTCCTCATGGGGGAGATAGCTTATATCTGGTTAGATAGCCTTGCCCACCTAAAATTCCTACTCTTTTTACCCCTTTCTAGCCGCCGAGACCTGAACTTTGAGCGTGGAGGTGACATCACCCTCAAGTAAGACTTTAAGAGATAATGCATTGCCCGTCTCCCTGGATCTTCCCTAGGAGCCTATATCCCTTAGAAGAAGGAGGATCTTTTGCCAGGGAGCTTCCTTGTCATGTCCCCCCATCCTATTTGGTAAATCACTTCCCTCTAGGCCTTTCGCCTTTGAATCCTCTTGCTGGTATCAGCAGGGAGACACAGAAGGCTCTTTCCTCTTTGGAGCCAGACATTTTTCCAGCTGCACTTCTAGGAAGAGGCCAGTGAGGGAGTGCCAGAGGCTCACTGCCTTCTCCCCAACGCTATGCCTTTAGGTGTCCTGTGATGCTGGTGGTAGGAGACCAAGCACCTCATGAAGATGCAGTGGTTAGTAGGGAATTTTGGGGTGAGTGAGGGAGGAGAGTTGAGGTCCTAGGGTGGTGGTCAGAAGAGTATCTTGCCAAGGGGATGCCCTGTTTGGCACAGGGAGATCAACTTTGGGGCACTAAGAATTTGATTCCTGGTATGGAGGAACTGGGTAGGGAGCTGATAGAAAAGGGACTGGGGTTTGGGTTCCTGGGTCCCTTGCAGGGGAGGGGCCACAGTATGTGTGACCTCATTCATTCAGCCTCCTGCTTACTCCAGGTGGAATGTAACTCAAAACTGGACCCCACCCAGACCTCGTTCCTCAAGGTCAGTAACCTGCTCTTGGCCCCCTGTCCCGAGCCACATATCCTCTCTAGATTTAGCTGCTAAGCCTCCAGGGCCCTGCATGGGAGCAAATGGGTGAATGAATAACAAAACAAAGGGGCTAGAGTGAAGAAGCTAGGGAAGAGAGACCCTTTCCACCTCTCCACATGGCTTATTTATGTATGTATCCCTTTTTCTGGGTGGCGCTCTCCTGAACAGATGGCTGACTCCGGAGGTCAGCCCCAGCTGACTCAGGTGAGTACCCCTGCCATCCATGGGATGGGGCAGTGGCATAGAATACCGGTGGCCCTGAGCTCTGCCCTTTGCAACACGCGCCGTCGCCACACTGCCTCAGCCTGAGGCTCCAGCTCTGCCTCTAACCTCATCTCACTGTCTCCCTTGCCTCTTCTTACTTCCATAGCCAGGCAAGCTGACCGAGGCTTTCAAGTACTTCCTGCAAGGCATGGGCTACAGTGAGTATGGGGACAAGAGACTGCTGCACTAGAGGAGAGATGGGCACTGAGTGGGGTGGAATCATTTTAGGCTAATGCCTGGACTCACCACATCTGCCCAATTGAGCTCATTGATCCCCTGGCTTAGTTATAACTAGTCATAATCCAAGAACTGTGCACTGAGTCGCCAGCCCCCATTCCCTTCTTTCTCTCTGACTGCTTGCGCGCCTTTCTGTCTCCACAGTGGCCTCATCCTGCATGACTCGCCTGTCCCGGTCTCGCACGGCCTCTCTAACCAGTGCAGCGTCCATTGATGGCAACCGGTCCCGCTCTCGCACCCTGTCCCAGAGCAGCGAGTCTGGAACTCTTTCTTCAGGGCCCCCAGGGCACACCATGGAGGTCTCCTGTTGAATGACCCTTGTTGCCCTAGTGTGGGTCCCAGCCCTCGCCTCCCTCAGAGCTAACCTGGGAGGTGCTGAAGGGGCACTGGGCCAGAGTAAACAAGGGAAAAAGGGCAGATCGTGTGGGCAGATGACCTTGATCTTTGATTGCTACCCTAACCTTGACCTTTAACCTGTGATTCCCCCCAGCTCCTGGGAGAGATGTCCTAATATCTCTTAGGGACCCAGACCCCTAAATGATCCTCCTCTCCCATTTTGGTGTTAAGGTGGAGAGGGCATGTATCTTCTGTCCTGATCTAGGTGTCTGTAGATGAGGGATAAGAGGTTGTTGTAGCTGTCATGGTGCCTCCATCAGATTCTCCCGGCTTTCCCCATATTTACAAGGCGAGGGGATTTGGGGCTGGGGCTCCATTCACCAAAGCTGATATGGCTTCTCATTAACCCTTTAGGACTCTGAAGGGTATGGACCTACATGAATATGTGTCAGGGGAGACTTGCTGGTGGGTTAGCAGTCCTCAGGATGTGATAGAAACATCCAGTGTGTAAAAAGGAAGTTGGAATGGGGTGGTGGGCAATGAATGAGCATGGGGGAAGGGTTGGTGCTGGGGACAGGAAGGGGCCTGGGGCCATTTGGCTGCACTAACTTTGGTAGCTCTCAGCATCTAGAGTGGGACTGGGAGGGAGCTAAACTTGGGCTGGGCTGCTTGGGGCTTGGCATAGGGGTGGAAAGGGCTACGCTTGGGCTCTGACCACACCGTATTGTGTGTGGAGGGCGCCCTCCTGTCTCCCACAACTTCTGCTCTAACAATAAACTGTAGAGGAATCCGAGTACCATTATTATTCTTTGTCTAGGTGTGCCTGCATCATGCTATCCTCTCCCTGTCCTAGTCTCATGGTCTCTTCTCAAAGTGATATAAACCTCTGTGACATAGATACTTCACAAAATATGACCACATAGAAACAGGCCCTGTTCCAATACAATGGTGTTGCCTTGATATTGATAATATTTTTAAGCTTGGGAGAGAGGAAACATTTAGATCTTAGGAGGCTTCCTTATCAACTATGGGTAACTGAGAAAGACCACAGGATTTCAGAGATGCCACCAACATCACAACCTTTGAGAAAGAATTGAAGAGGGCGGACATGGTGGCTCACATCTGTGATCCCAACACGCTTGGGAGGCTGGGGTGGACGGATCACTTGAGCTCATAAGTTTGTGACCAGCCTGGGCAACCTGGTGAAACCCTATTTCTACAAAAAATAAAAAAATTAGCTGAGCGTGATGGCGCACACCTGTAGTTCCAGCTACTCGGGAGGCTGAGGTGGGAGGATCACTTGAGCCCAGGAGGTGGAGATTGCAGTGAGCCAAAGTCACACCACTGCACTCCAGCCTGGGTGACAGAGACTCCATCTCAAAAAATAATAATAGTTAAAGAAGGCTGACAGAAGTGCCCAAGGATATCTTGAGACTCACCTTCCTGTAGAATCTTCCCTAAGGGGTCACCTAGATTCCATTTTGGATGTTTCAGTCCAATCAGTAGACCAAGGCGCATGAACCTACCATAAGGATTGGGCTGCTCATAGTTCATTCTGATCTGAAGACTCTTGCAGGAGAGGTGCAGCAAAAAGGGGATTTCTCTTGGGAATTCCTCTTCCCTCACGGAATCCAAGGGATCTGGGAGCTAATTAAGTCTATGTTTGTGGTTTACTAAGAAGCTTTTTAATAAGTATGAACAACAATCAAGAGGAATTCATATTTTGCAGCTGTTGCAGGCTGATCCTTAGGCTTTTGAGGCACAAGAAGTAAAAATGAGGAGGCACCTTGTAGCATTATTGGCAACACTACTGTGATGGAATATTTCAAGGTCTTTTGCTCGATTGTTTTATAGAAACTCCAAGGGCAATTATACTCTTGCCTCAGTGGAACTGAGCTGAGGACTAATGCAGCTTGATGCCTGGTGCTGACATACTGATTAACATGGAAATGGGACTTGGAATATGCTCTTGATTCTTGAGCATTTTATCACTCTCCCCCGTAAAATTGGGTCTATATTAAATGTCGTAGGCCAGGATCAGAAGGGGAAGTGGAGGTATTGTGTAACAAGGAGGGTTCTGGAGCTCGCTATTGGATGGTGAAGGTGTTGGGTGACTACAAGCAGGGCAGGCAGCAGAGTGCTGAAGTACCACACTGAAGAAAAGAAGTGGCATAATTGGAATCATTGGGGACCAACTAGCTTCTCGGAAAAACATGAGGAAAAGGCAAAAAATTACAACCAGCATCAATCTTTGCTGGCAATAGCTGCTCTTGTGTATTATGGACGGGAAGGCAAGTCTTTTCTGCATATCTGCCTACGTAGGTAATACTGTCAGCAGGGCAATCTCTGGACATGGGGGCACATTACATGTATGTGTACATAGCTGAGTGTGTGCATACATATGTGTCATGTAGGCGGGTGTGTCAAATGGGTGATGGCTGTGTGTGTCTGTCCTATAGATGTCTCTACATAAAAAATCTGAGTTTTGTAGAGAGAAAGATGCCCTCTGCTGGGAGCTAGTCGTGGGGTGGGGGTTTTGTCCCTGATTGACCTCCCTACTCTGTTGGAGAGTGACAAAATGCTCAAGAATCAAGAGCATATTCCATGTCCCATTTCCATGTCAATCAGCTGAACATTCTAGTTTAGCCCATGAGGACACAGTGCCCCCCTGTGGTTGACATGGTTCTTAAAAACTTTCTCTAGTTCCCATGTCCCTTGCTGTTTCCCCAGTCTTACAGCTGCTTTGTAATTTGCGGTTCTGTTTAGTAGCTCTGTAGGAGGTCCTAATATGGTTAGAGTCTCCTGTCCATTTTCAAGATCAGAGCGGGGAGGCTCAGAGGAGAGGGGAGGTGATTTTATAGAAGCAGGACCACAGACTCCCTACTTTTTATCTCTGCTTTAGGCTTAGGACCCCTGTTTCTCTCTTACCCTTAATGTAAAGGAATGTGAGTATTTCCCAGACTTTAGGGACAGAAGTCAAAGAGAGCTTAGAGAAGATTCAATGGAAAAGAGAATAAAACAAGAACAGATGAAAAGAGGCATACAGTTTCAGCTTAAAAATTCTGGATCTCATAAAGAGATTTTAAAGGGTGAGTCTCTGAAGATACACACGAAACAATGAACCTGCAGTGGGAGGGATGGATGTGAAACATTAGCGAGGATATTAATGGTAAGGGAAAATACTGGAGTGGGAGACACAGCCTTTCTCTTTCTTTTTTTCTTTCTTTCTTTTTTTTTTTTTTTGAGATAGAGTCTCACTCTTACCCAGGCTGGAGGGCAGTGGTGCGATCTCAGCTCAGTGCAACCTCTGCTTCCCAGGCTCAAGCGATTCTCCAATCTCAGCCTCCTGAGTAGCTGGGACCACAGGTGCAAGTCACCACACCTGGTTAATTTTGTATATTTTTGGTAGAGACAGGTTTTCACCATGTTGCCCAGGCTGGTCTCAAGCTCCTGAGGTCAAGTGATCCACCCTCAGCCTCTCAAAGTGCTGGGATTACAGGCTTGAGCCACACTGCACCTGGCTGGGAGTCACTCTTCCTTCCTTCCTTCCTTCTTTCCTTCCTTCCTTCCTTTTTTTTGAGATGGAGTCTCACTCTGTTACTCAGGCTGGAGTGCAGTGGTGCAATCTCAGCTCACGGCAACCTCTGCCTCCCGGGTTCAAGTGATTCTCTTGCCTCAGCCTCCCAAGTAGCTGGGACTGCAAGTGCCTGCCACCACGCCTGGCTAATTTTTTTTTTTTTTTTTTTTTTAGTAGAGTTGGGGTTTCACTATATTGGCCAGGCTGGTCTCCAACTCCTGACTTTGTGATCCTCCCGCCTTGGCCAACCAAAGTGCTGGGATTGCAGGCGTGAGCCACTGCGCAGGTGACACCCTACCTTTCTAGAGCAATTTTAAGACTAACTAGAAAGTGAGAGTCAGTTCTGACTAGAGGCCAGGATATGGTGAGGGCAAATAGTGCCCAGAGCAATGTCATTTCTACCTTCTTGCTAACATCAGAATTTCCCACAAATTGAATAAATATATAGTAAAAGTAGAATCCTTTGTGTATTTGACATTCAATGACTCTAAAGACGGTAACAAAGAGCACAATTTAAAATTTAAAAAAATCAACAACAATCCTTTTGTAAGCATTCCCATACTGGTGCCTGGGGCATAATCCCTCTCCGCACCTCCTTTGCTTCCCCCTTGCTGACCTTTTGGCTCCCCCCTCAGGTCAGTGGGGGGAACGTGAGGGTGTCTGGCTGGTTGCCACACTCAAATATACAAACTCACTCAAACTCTGGCAGCTGTTCCTTGTATCTTATCAGACCAGATGTAGGAGCAAGGGACTGTTTCCTGTGGCGAGGGTGAAGTAGCACAAACTCTCATATGAGTTTGTCTGGAGCTTTTGGTTTTTTGTTCGGAGATGTGTCTTGTCCTTCTGTGTTGATCTCTGACTGACCTCCCCTACTACTGCTGAAACTCTGGTTTCTCGCCGATGCTATTTCCCCATCTCTCTTTCTTTACACATTGTCATCGTACAACTGCAATATTCAAATCAAACTCTCAGCTTGAAAACAAAGGGAAGATGAGTTTCAAAGGGTTACTTTAGAGAAAAAGGTACTGGTGGCAGAAATGGAAAGCTGGCTCTAGGATGGCAGCTGGAGGTATCATTGTTCTATTTTCTTCCTCTTTAAGTATATACAAAATACACTGTTGGGTAGAGAATGAGGGGTAGGAATGGAGGACAGGGATTGCAGAGACTTGAGAATTGCTCTACAAAAATACCCTCCTATTTCAACTAGTTTTCCCTCATCACTTTTCCCATCTTGCATGCCCTTCCTCTGATTGTTTTTTTTTTTAGACAGAGCCTCACTCTGTTGCCCAGACTGGAGTGCAGTGGTACAATCTCAGCTCACTGCAGCCTCCGTCTCTTGGGCTCAAACAATCCTCCCACCTTAGCCTCCTGAGTAGCTGGGACTACAGGTGTGCATCACCATGCCCAGCTAGTTCGTGTGTGTGTGTGTGTGTGTGTGTGTGTGTGTGTGTGTGTGTGTGTATTTGCCATGTTACCTGGGCTGCTGCTGAACTCCTGAGCTCAACTGACATACCTGCCTTGGCCTCCCAAAGTGCTGGGATTACAGGTGTGTGCCACTGTGCCTGGTCTTTTCCTTCTGTTATTATTTTTTCAGTGCTCATCATTCTAGTTATTCTTTGTTATAATCTATCTCTCAGGGCTGAATGAATCAAGGCTTACTCCTGAATCTGGTTTGTAGTCACCATACCCCAGGCATCTCAGCTCTCCTTCCTGTCCTATGCCTGTTCTTATTCCAGCCTTTCTGGTTTTAATCTCATTCAGAAATTACATTCATCTTCTGCTTCCATATAGCCCCCTCTGGCTCCTTGCTGGGAATTCATATCTTCTGAAAACAATCCAAAGATTGTTTCAGTTTCCTGGTCCTTATGTTCTCCCTGATATTCTCTACATGGAGCCGTTCTCTAGCTTTATTCTAGCTCTTAAAACAATATGGTTCAAACTAAAGATGGTTCTGTTCCTGGTTGGTAAGAATTTTGGGAAAAGGAAATAGCCATGGAAAGGAAAGAAAGCATTGAGGGCTGAGGACAGAGGAGGCTAAAGGCAGAATCCAAGTGCTTCTGGGATAGAAGGAGGCAGAAAATTCATAACTCATCCACCTATGCTTGACATATCCCAAGCTCTACCTCATTTACATCAAATGCTGATAGCATCGGTGACTCAGAACATGCTGAAGAGCTCCAACAGTCTAATGTGCTTCTTCTTAAGTCTCCTTTCTGTAGCCATACCAATCGTCTGTACTAGAAATAGCTCTCTAGCTTTCACTTAAATTTGTGCCTTTCAATTCATCCCTCCCAAAGTCCTAGTAAGGTCATGCAAGTTGAAAGTAGCAGAGAATGGATGGTATGTGCAACGTCTTCTGTTTGCCCCTTTAGATCTGGGTACTATGCTCTGTGCCCCGTGAGGCTTACTTGGCTGCAATGCACCAACAGATATTTCTATTATCTGGCTTCTGTTTGGGTTTGGCAGGAGATCAAAGAGTAGCAGAGTAAACTTTCCCCCTGGTTTGTGCTTGTTGGGTCCCTGCAGGTTGGCTGCATCCCTCTACTGAAGGCCACAGTCCTTACTGGACGGCCCTCTCTAGTTCCTGACAACTGCTCCCTTCTTCTCAGGCTAGGTAATAGCATTGGTTTTATTCAGTCCCAGGGTGTTGCCCCATGATTTGTCCCTCTGTTCAAACCCACACATTCCTATATATTCCCTTTATTAATCTCAGCTCAATCAACTAATGTACTATCTGCTTTCTTCTGGGATCCTTTCATATAGGTTGAGTAGATGGTAAGGAAAAGGTAAGGAGGGAGAAGAGAATCTATACATTGAAGTTTTCTTAGGATCACAGAAACATGGGCTTGAAACCCAACTGGCTATATGATCTAATTTTTTAACTTTTCTGAATGCCAGTTTCCCTGGACTTACTGTAGAGGTAATGTCTACCTGTTGGGGTTATGAAACATTGAGTCAATTAGGTACCTTCGGGCATTTGTCCATCCATTTAAATTTCAAGCCCCCAGATATTGTGGATTCCCTAAGAAAATTATTGCTTTCTAAGAGTTTTAAATAGTCTTTCACAAGAACTAGAGGCAACAAATGAGTGTGTAGCTGTGTGGTATTTAGCATTCTATACACAGGGGATCATCCCCTCCTTTCATTATTTTATTTCATTTTGATTCTATTTTTTTTTGAGGCAGAGTCTCACTCTGTCACTCAGGCTGGAGTGCAGTGGCACGATCTCAGCTCAGTGCAACTTCCGCCTCCCGGGTTCAAGCACTTCTCCTGCCTCAGCCTCCCAAGTAGCTGGGACTACAGGTGCATGCCACTATGCCTGGCTATTTTTAGTAGATATGGGGTTTCACCATGTTGGCCAGGCTGGTCTTGAACTCCTGATCTCGTGATCTGCCCACCTCAGTCTCCCAAAGTTCTAGGATTACAGGTGTGAGCCACCATGCCTGGCCCCCTCCTTTCTTTAAATAAGCACCTGGTTTGGTGTCATTCTCAATGATAATGTATGTGAAAGCAATACTATAGTGTTCCTGGACCAAACTGAGGATCAGGCTGCTATTTCTTGTGGCCCGATAATGAAATGCAGATGAAATGGGGAGAAAGAGAGTTTTTATTTCTGTAACTAGTTACAGGGAGGCCTGGAAATTGTCTTTCAGACCAACTCAAAATTACAAAATTTTTCAGAGTTTATATACTTTCTAAGCTATCGAAAGTGGTTTTATAATCAGCTATAAAGCTCTAACAGGGCTAGGCATGGTAGCTCATGCCTGTAATCCCAGCACTTTGGCAGGCCAAGAAGGGTGAATCACCTGACATCAGGAGTTTGAGACGTGTAAATGTGCATTCATCTAAAAACATAAGTGATTAATTTCTTTTAATCTATAACTAAGGTCTGAGTCCTGAAGATCTACTTCTGGAACCTCAGGAAGTTTACTTAATCTAAATGGGTCTAGGTGCTGGGGTGATTACCCTTATCTTGTCTCCTGCTAAATCATGGAGGTTTGGAGAGTTCCTTCAGATGTCCAATAAACTTGTTTGTGGAGGCCTGGGGAGTTTCTTCACACCCCCAATAAAACTTGTTTAATCCTAAATGGGTCCTGTTAAGAATTTTTTGGTTATTTTGTCATGCTTTAAGTTTTGCCAGGAAAGGTGTAGGCAAAACTCTTGATGGGCTTTTGTTACATTACAGCCTTTGTATAAGAACACTGGTTTTTAATATTTAACTTAACCACCCAGTCAGTACTAAAGTAGTTGTGATAGAGGCCTGCGTTAGTGAAGCCTTGCCTGCCACAATCCCCACTGTCAATTTGTGCATGATTTCTATCATGCTTGTATTTTTGTTTATCATGAGAATCATAGGGAGATGGGGCATTGTAATCTTTCTGGCTATTTCCTGCTGAGAGAGGGTCATCGTTATGAAGCACCAAATGCAGCACTGGAGTGGAAGAGGCCCATTTGTTCCCAGTAGCCTGAATGTTTTTCCTCTATTCTGATGTCACTGTCTCGGCTCACTGCAACCTCTGCCTCCTGGGTTTGAGCAATTCTCCTGCCACAGCCTCCTCAGTAGCTGGGACTACAGGTGCATGCCACCATGCTGTCGGGGCTGGCACATCTGCCGGGGACTCTTGGCCAGAAAGAGGGTCCCTATACCTGGAAGAGAGAGTGCGTGGAAGAGAATAAAGACAGAAAGACAGAAAGACGGGATCTGGAGGACTGAATAGGCAATGCCTAAACAGCAATTTTATTTGTGCATAGGGTCCCAATATATACCTTCAGCTTTCAGTAGCTGACGTCAACTCACATTGTTAATTCTATACAACCAAGGGGAACAGAAAGTTGCAACACTGCAAATCTGGGGGAGGAGATAAGAAACTAGTAACAGAAAAGGTACATAGTGAGGGGCCATAAAAGTGAGCAGGTGATTTTTCTTTTATCTATTGTGTAGGGATTTATATTTAGAAAGGTAACATTCTTTAGAGGTCAGGCAAGATCATAGATCTTAAAGGCAACAATCTCCAAGGTCGTATGAATGGTCACAGGGCTTAAGCAGTGTTTGGTAAACAGAGTCATAAAACTAGCTCAGAACAGGAACCAAGGAAAAACACAATGTCTAGTAAGACCACACAGCCATCACCGGGCCATTATGTTAGCGTCAGAGAGTCTGAAATAACTTCTACAGAATCATCCTTTAGTTTCTGCTTTCCCATAGCTCGACTGCCTCCAGGAGGGGGAAATGTGTCTGGGTTCAAGCTTACATTATGGCGGAGGCACGGTTAGGGGGCCTCTACACTGGAGCGTTCCCCACACCATGCCTGGCTAATTTTTGTATTTTTAGTAGAGATGGGATTTCACCATGTTGGCTAGGCTAGTCTCGAACTCCTGACATCAGGTGATCCACCCTTCTTGGCCTCCTAAAGTGCTGGGATTACAGGCATGAACTACTGCACCAAGCCCTGTTAGAGCTTTATAGCTGATTATAAAACCACCTTCTAAAGAGGATCAAAACAAGATGACAATTGTTTACAGATAACAAAATGTTTTAGGGTAGCTGTAAAGACACAACTGATGGTCACCTGTGGTGGCTTATGCTTGTAATCCCAGCACTTTGGGAGACAGGCAGGCGGATCACAAGGTCAGGAGGTCAGGACCAGCCTGGACAACATGGCAAAACACTGTCTTTACTAAAAATACAAAAATTAGCCAGGCATGGTGGCACATGCCTGTGATCCTAGCTATCTGGGAGGCTGAGGCAGGAGAATTGCTTGAATGCAGGAGATGGAGGTTGCAGTGAGCTGAGATCATGCCACTACACTCCAGCCTGGGTGACAAGAGTGAGACTCTTCCTCAAAAAAAAAAAAAAAAAAAAAAAAGAAAGAAAGAGACATAATTGACAAGGAAATCTGTTACCTTTGTGGCACACAATAATTTAGCATAATTTAATTATTACTGATAACATACACTAAGATATATCAGAATTATAGGAATCTCCCATAACTTTGGAACACATACCAATAACATAGTTACACAAATATAGCCCAAAGAAAGCCAAACACTATTTCATATCTGACAATGCTTCCTGTATAATTTTCATACCAAATAAGCCAAATTTCACCTTTACATTAGCATACTATTAATGTCAAACCCAATTCTTAATAAATCCTTATAGACATATTTACCCAATTTTAATGTTTGACCATGAGGTAAGATTTTTATAGACTTTTTACAACCCTTTACAATTTTTGTTAGAGAGCCAGTTAGTGCTCTAAGAGAAACCCATTGTGCTTTTATTTCAATGCTCAGTTTACAGGGAAACTGGATGATACCCCTCTAACTTTAGCCAATATGTTTATACACAGAGTTTTCTCTACAATTAACCTTCTACAACTTGCTTAAACCTTTATCTTTATTGTATCCAACTTAAAACAATCCTTTAACCTTTTAATCTAGGCAAAAATTCACATTCTCATGCCTCCTTATAATCTTTTACCAAAAAAAGTATATTTTACTTTACTTACACACCTTGCATGTAAATTGTTTCTTCAATAGTCCCAAATACATGTTACATTCAATAGTCCCAAATACTGTTAACTCTTAGCAACCTTTACTTTTGGTGAAAACCTTGGTAAGTTTGGGATTTTAACTATGTACTAGGTGTGAAGCCTAGGACCTAGACAGAAGTGCAGATAAGGTCTGACTTACTCCAGCATCTAATTCCATGTGTCCCAGGCATTACCTAGTTGTAAAACAGGGGTGAGTACCCTTACTATTTTTTTTTTTTTGAGACAGAATTTCACTCTTGTGGCCCAGGTTGAAGTGCAATGGCAGGATCTCAACTCCCTGCAACCTTTGCCTCCCGGGTTCAAGCGATTCTTCTGCCTCAGCTTCCTGAGTAGCTGGGATTACAGGCATGTGCCACCACATCCTGCTACTTTTTTTTTTTTTTTGGGTTTTTAGTAGAGACGGTTTTCTCCATGTTGGTTAGGCTGATCTCAAACTCCTGACCTCAGGTGGTCCATCTGCCTTGGCCTCCCAAAGTGCTGGGATTACAGGTGTGAGCCACTGTACTTAGCCTTTTTTAGCTTTTAATACTTAACCACTCAGTCAATACTGAAATAGTTGTGATGGAGTCCTGCATTAGTGAAACCTGGCCTGACACAATAGTACCTGGCACAGAGCAGTTGTTCAGTGTAGAAACTATTACAGTAGAAACTACTATACACTGGACAACTGTTCTGAGTGTATTACATGTTACTGCATTTTAACACTAAATAGAAAAAAATACTATGGTGCTTTAGGGAAATGATTTCCTGTGTTCAACCTATCTATCATCTATCTATCTATCTATCTATCTATCTATCTATCTATCTATCTATCTATCTATTTTTGCCTGAAGCTTGCCTTCTCGCTGATCTCTGAGTGTGTAAACTGGGCTTGTAAGGAGGCTTGTATTTCTTACTTTGTAGGGAGGGGAACAGTATCAAAAGGAGACAGAGACTGAGAAGAAGAATGAATGTCCATGTTAAGGCTACTTGGACTTTCATGCTAAAAATACTAGAAAGGGCCAACTTGTGAGGGTAATTGAACTCACAGAGCACACTTTCTCTTTCCCCATTTCTCCATTAAGTTTGAGATATTCCTCCAACTCATGAGTTGGGGGCTATGCAATAGCTATCCTGTTCCTACTCAATTTCAGCTAACCTGCTTTCGTATTTGTCCTCAGCAGTTTTTTTTTGTTGTTTTTTTTTAGATGGAGTCTCACTCTGTCGCCCAGGCTGGAGTGCGGTGGCACAGTCTCGGCTCACTGAAACCTCCTCCTCCCTGGTTCAAGAGATTCTTCTGCTTCAGCCTCCCAAGTAGCTGGGACTACAGGCACATGCCACCAAGCCCAGCTAATTTTTCTATTTTTAGTAGAGATTGGGTTTCACCACATTGGCCAGGCTGTTCTTAAACTCCTGACCTTGTGATCTGCCTGCCTCAGCCTCCCAAAGTGCTGAGATTACAGGCGTGAGCCACTGTGCCCAGCCGTCCTCAGCAGTTAAGAGAAGCAACATATTGTAGGGGTTACTCAGATGGAAAGACAATTGGTAAGGCAGACAGAAAGAAAGCCAATAAGTCCTGCAAGAGCCAAGTAATTGCCCCAGGACTTTATTTTAATATCTGGTACCTTTCTTCCTCTCCAAACACACTGCTTTTTAATCCCTCAACACAAGGCAGCTGGAAGGAGATAGAAGCTTAAAGAAGAGCAATAGTGTCCCTGAGGCCACACAGGGCTCAGTGTGAAGAAAAAGAAACCTGATGGAGACGGGCTCCATTCCGCCTGATCTCCATTTAGCCTGGACATGTCATGGGTGGCTGATAGTAGGAACTGGGAGCGGGGTGGGTATGTTAAGTGTAGGAACATAATCGATCCACATCATTTCGGTTTTTAACTTCTTTCCTTTTAAATGCTGGGAACTGGCTCATTTTCTCAACTATAGTGGGTAAGGTGGGAGGAGGTTGTTGGAATTTTAGCAAGGCTCTATGTCTGGAGTTGTGGCTGGCAACTGACAGAATGGCTAGGGGTTCTAATTCCAGAAGAAAATACTGCATGCAACATTCATTCTTCCCATTCCCTATTCCACCGCTTCATGTGCCAGGTAGCTTCTAGGCAACCAGGAGAAATAAAATCCAAAACGGCTGAAGGAGGGTAAAATGGGCATTTTATTACACACAGTAGCATAAATGGACAAGAACAAAACCTGAAGGGTTTTTGTACCAATGCTCCAATTCATAGCTGCTCAACCTAAATATCTTTTTCTCAGTCCTTGGTGAGAAATGGGATCTCAAGTAAAGGAAAGCTGGGGTCCAGTCCAGTCCTATTGAATGTTATTTAGTCTCAGGAAACAAATGTCTTAGGGCCAAAGTCATTTGGGAAGTGTCCCTGGGGATAGAGAGGTCATCTCATCATAAGTAGGTCCATCAGAAAAGCCAGGACTCTCTCAGGCCCATAAGGCAATAAAGGCCATGAAGGCAAAACCAGCAGCTACACAGCTCCACTTAGTTAGAGGGGCCTCAGGACTAGCTAGCTCCCGTGGAAGGATTTCTAGGAAGGTGACATACAGGAAGGTGCCAGCTGCCACACCCTCTAACACAGCCTGGGCTAAGCCCCACCCTCCTTCAGAGTCCCCTCCAGTCACAGCCAGCCCTAACGCTAGACCTAGAGGGGACATGAGAGCTAATAATACTATGGAGAACACGGCCCATCGTGATCTAGTACCTAACTGCACCAGCCGCATTCCTACACCAAATACCACAAGCCCCTTATGAGCCAGGACCGCAAGGCAGAGCTGCACGGTAGCTGCTATTGTTGGCTGCAGCCCCACAGCTAGCCCTTCAAACACTGAGTGAAAGGAGAGTGAGAGCAAGAGGACAAGGGCTCGCAGGGGACTCTTTGAGGGTGAGGGTATATGTCCATGGCTGTGGAGTTCGAAGATATGAGCCCCACCCCATTCTTCCTCCTGCACTGTTGATCCTCCAGCAGCCCCAGGACAGCACTGCAATGCCAGTGACTCCAAAAAGAAGACAAAAAAGAAGCCCAGGGAGATGATGAGCTCTCCATAGGGATAATCCATCTAGGAATAAAAAGGAGGGCTGTGAGATGAAAAGGAAGAGTAGGCAATGCATTGGATGGACATGGAATTGGGAGACTGAAGAGAATGAGAAAATGTGGTAACAGAACACAAAAAAGAATAGGGGAAATAAAGCCAAGAGTAGACATAGACATGCAACAACAAGAATGCCAGAGTGGGCCGGACACAGTGGCTCATGCCTGTAATCGCAGCACTTTGGGGGACCAAGGTGGGCAGACCACTTGAGGTCAGGAGATCAAGACCAGCCTGGCCAGTATCATGAAACCCTGTCTCTGCAACAAATACAAAAACGAGCCGGGCATGGTGGTGTGTGCCTGTAATCCCACTGAGGAGGCTGAGGCAGGAGAATCGCTAGAACCCGGAAGGCAGAGGTTGCAGTGAGCCGAGATTGCATCACTGCCCTCCAGCCTGGGCGACAAAGAGGAGATTTTGTCTCAGAAAACAAACAAAAACAACAACAAAAGACTGCCAGAGGGACTAAGGGACACAATCTCAATAGAGTTAAAAATATTGGAAAATGATGTGAGGTGTATCAGAGGATCTAGGGAAAGAATCAAAGAGTAAAGCAAGAGCTTTTTCTGGGGTTCTATAAACTCAGAGGGATTGGGTTTGCTTCCCTTTTCCTCTACAACTTCTGAGCTAGGGAGCAGAAGGAATTCTTGATACTCCTCATGTATTCCTCCCAAAAGGGTCTGGATATGAAAGGTCTCTCTGGTTCTCCTCACCCTCCAGATAGGGGATGGTGAGAGGTACTTACATGAGCTGAACTGGCATCACCAGAAGAATTTCCCTCACTTGCTGATCTGTTCTAAGGAGAGAACAGCAGAAATTAGACATGGGCTGGAGCAGCGAAGCTTCCTGTCCTGTCCCTTCAGCAATTCTGTTTTCCTTGAATCCTAATCCAACTTGCTTTCATCATCATTCCACACTAGAGCTTCATCTTCCCTGTCGTTCCACCCATGTCCTTGGCTCATCCCTTTCCTGCTCTCTTCCCTTTGTTCTGTCTATCCTTTTAGCCTCAGAGGCCCGCAGCTTGGCATCTTTGCTCTCACCTGCACAATGAACTTCTGGATCTGTGATTCAATTTCTTCCAAGGCTTCAGCAGTCATGTGCATGAACCCTGCTCCCAGGAAAACACCAGCAGAAATACAGCCCAGAAGTCTGAGGACCCGCCGGTGATGACCTAAGAAAAAGCAGAAGTTACAACCCACCTGGCACTGAGGAGACAGACAAAGGTGAGTAAAGAGCAGCAGGCAGCCCTCAAAATCCCAAGGTTGGGTGTGGTGAGAGAATCAGAGCAAGGTATCAGGACAGGGTTGAGGTGAGACTCAGGCTATGGAACGAAGATGGGGTAGAGCTATACCTCTGGCTGCATCAATCTGGAACCATCTGAAGCAGATAGGAATAAGGCCACAGCCCAGAGTGAGAGCCAGCAGGGCAAACAGGCAGCCAAGTTTTACTCCTAGTAGTTGCTCCATCTCTGGGGTATAGTGTAAGTCCAGGAGTCAGAATTACAAGGAAGTTGTACTCTTTGGAGCAGGAGCGGTATCTTAGGTGGTCAACACTGGAGTGTCCACTCTTGCGAGTTTCAGGAGGCTGTTGGTATCTTCTGTGTTGCTTCTGCTTGTGCAGCATTGCAGAGCTGATGGGTCCTGCCCTAGCTTCCAGCCCTCCCACTGCATGGAGGCCCCTCCCCTGGCTCCGCCTTCCTGAGCTTGGAAACCAGAAACTCCAGACTCCCTGTCAGGCACAGCCCAGTGGCATCTTCTCCTCCTCCTCCAAGCCATGACTAATCCAAGGGCTATGGATAGTCTCAGTTCATGTGCCTAGGGTTGGTCTAATCCAAAATAGGAAAGTCCATGGTAGCTGCTTCCCAGCTATTTTGTATTGGGGACGATCTGGTCCTGTCTCAGGACACTTGATTTAAGCCTTCCATACCCTCTCCAACCCATCCCAAGTCTTATAGGTTGCAGTGCTGATACTTGAACCACCCCCTTTTATTTGTGGCCACCTGGAGTACGTTTTCTTGTAACCTCAGAAAAATAGCTCCAGGCATGGAAATGTCTAGTGGTAAATTACTTTTTCTTTCTCTTTTGATTGGACCAGTTTTGAGAGGAATGAGTTGTTTCTGGTATTACATTGATACTGTTACAATTTCTGATTGTGCCGGTTTCCTGCTAAGAACTGTGGAAAAAAAGACATTTAAGTTTTAAGACAAAGAAAGCTGCCCTAGCCCTGAAACAGCAGGGCCTAGGGGAAAACAAATGAACTGAGTAAATGGGAGGATTCGACCTGGATGTAGAGGGGTGGGGATAGAAGATTCAGTTCTGATGGGAATCATTCTTGATGGAAATGTATGGGAGATTTCCCATACTCTAGGGTAGCCGAGGGACCCTGGGAAAAACAGAAGGGAAGGCAGTAGTAAAAGTCCAGGCAGTTGCTGATTCCCCTATTCAGGTGGCCCACATAACAACCCTGAGACCTGTTGAGCCAGTTCTCAGAGCTCTGGAGGCGGCTTTCCTTGCTATACCAGATTATCTTCCTAGGGAAGTCCTGGCCTCTGGTAGAAGTACTATTCTTACAGTGTTTCTGGATGAATGGGGTCCAGCTGCTTGTTCTTGTGGTCTAATAATGAGATGCAGACAGACTGGGAAAGAAGGCAGTTTATTTCTACAACTGATTACAGGGGGAAGGCTGGAGTAGTCCACCAGACCAACCTCAAAGTTACAAGTTTTTCTTTAGCTTATATATACAACTTGAGCTCTATGATGTCTACCTGTGGGTGTGTTTCCTAATCAATCTAAACTAGGGATCTGCAGATAGAAAGGTTTATTAATCTTAAGTTGGTCCTGGTATGGGTCTTATGTGCAGGACTGCTTTTATCACTCAACTAGATCTGAGGTCGAGAAAGTACAGGTGGGGCTTGCTTTTTTTGTATTCCAGCCCTCTTAGGCACCAGATTCCCCCAATTCATTATCCATTTTCTTGCTTCTGCTTTAATGTACATTCATCATTAGAGCAAAGGGCTTATGGAAATCTGGTTTTTCTCCTTCTGCTTTAATGATGAGCTTATACATTCATCATTACAGCGAAGACCTTATGGAAATCTGGCCTGTCACAAGAGGAGAAGGTGAGCTTGAGATTTTTGCGGGAAGCTTGGCAATAAAAATCTGACGAAGCTCTTCATTACAGGATAGGCCAGGTTAATTAACTATATCTTTTACGTATTCTTATTTATTTTTTTTAGAGAGGAGGTCTTGCTGTGTCACCTATGCTAGAGTGCAGTAGTACAATCATAGCTCGCTGCAGCCTTAACTCCTGGGCTCAAATGATCCTCCTGCCTCAGCTTCCTGAGTGGCTGGAAATGCAGGCACATGCCACCATGCCTGGCTTCTATACTTAAGAATCACGAAATCCACTTTCAGTCTTTAAAAATTTATTATTTATTATTAAAAATCTCAAATAAACACAGACATATGGGGATGCCAGCATTCCCCTCCTGGATACCAGGTAGCTTCAGCCCTGGCAGGCATGACAGAAGAAAATACTTGTTACACATCCTTGTCAACTCTCAGAGGGATCTTGAGCAGGGGATGGAGGAAACGCAGATGGAGTAAACACAGGTAAAAGATCTCCCCAGGAGCTGACTCGGGCACAACGATACAAATCCCTATGGAAATGAGATGTTAATGTGGGCTGCAGGTTCTTGCCACATCCCACTAATTTTGGTCACATCCCCTATACCTGCCATGCCGGCGGGCTGTGATCACAGCATGCTGCATATGCCCATCTGGACAGCATAAGTGACAATGCACATGGCGAGGCCGTTTAAGGACAGGTTGAGTGATACGGGGCCAGCGATTACCCTCCTCTGGAGACCCCCGAGCAAGGATCACCATAGAGAACTTTTCTTCCTTTGGTTTCTTGTTCTAAGATAAGGAACATAGAGACTGCTTAGAAGAAAAAGATATGGGGAAAAAGTTTGTAAAGCCCCCCCCATTTCCCATTCCTGCAGTCCTTTTTTACAATACATGTAGGCCCTAAAGTCTCTAGACTGTTCTGTTAATTATTCAACTCCTCCTAACTCTCATTCTTTTTCTTCCTGTTTTTCCAGGATGTTTGCTCCCTGCTGCAGTATCCCCAGGTACATACCCAGCTGAAGGGAATGGGATGGTACGCCTGTGAGAAGCTACAGGCCAGCGGCTTAGAGGTTGTCAGCTGGGGACAAGGGAGTTCATGGGGACACTGTGAACACATAAAAAAATGAGGTAAGACAAAAGAGTCATCAATCACAAAACTTGAAAACTAAGAATGATAGAGTCAAAAGGCACCAGGGAGAAGGGAGGACAGGAGCAGGGGATAGGAAGAGCCAGGGAAATCATTAGGTAGGAACTAGATAGGAACACAAAGTAGTGGAGAGTGGCTTAGCTTTACCCTCTTACTTTTCCTGGCCACACCTGAGTTCAGATCTGTGTGGTGGGACAGGCAGAAGTAATACTCACTGGGGCAAAGACAAAACCAGGTCGAGGGTCCAAAGGCGACTTCTCATTTCCCTGAAATCAAAGAAAATAAAAGAAATAAAGCTGGGCCAGGGGTCTATTTTCATAACTCAATCTCTGCATTCAGTAAATTGAGGACTCCTGTAATATTCAACACTAATAACGATTAACTATGTCCTTTGAGTTAAGCTGGCTGCATCTTTAATACTCTGAACAAAGAACTTTCTCTTTGCTGTAGGAGAAAGGTAAGAACTTGGCACGTAGTACGGTGCTCTTCCTTGTCAGCAACCTCCACTCTCAAAAAAATCCCACTCCAGGACAATTAAATTTATGATTATACACTGGCTCATAGTCTTCCCCCAGTGACAAGGTTCTTGGCTCAGCAATGCCCTAGATTAGGAGTCAGCAAACTTTCTTTTAAAGAGTGAGTGAGTGGCAGAATCTATCTCTGTCCCAGCTACTCAACTCTGCTCTTTGTAGTTTGAAAGAAGTCACAGACAACAGAGGCATAAATAAGCATGGCCTATATAAAAACAGGTGGCAGGTCCGATTTGATCCCCAGGCTCTCATTTGCCAACCACTGCTCTATATCATAATGACTTTATATGCCCAATTTCCTGAGAGTTACCCTTGCCAATATATAACAATCTCTTTAGCTTTTTCTTTTTTTTCCCAAATCTCATCTTGAATTGTAAAGTCCTGAATTGTACAGTCTCTTTAGTTTTCAAGAGAGTAATAGTAATTGGTGGTATATGGGTTGGGGAGTGAGGGAAGAAGCCTTACGTTAAGGACCAGATCCCTGGCATCCATGAGAAGGCTGTGCCCAGCTTTTGTTCCATTCTCCACCAGCACCTGTTTACAAAAGGGAATAATATGCAGAAGTCTTAAATTACATGAAGGTGTAAATGTCAGTAGCTCTGTAAGAACAATCAAAGATGGAGAATGAAGACAATGAGAGAAGAAAAGGCATGAAATCCATCAAGCTGCTTTAAGACTTAAGAGAACAAGGAATTTTAACTCACCAGGAAATGATGTGTCTTACGCCATAAGGTTTGAACTACTTCATTACGGTCAGCCTTGCTGGGCAGTTCACTTAAGGAAAAGGCTGATACGACTATATCAAACTGCACCTGAGGACCAAGACAAGGACCATGACAGACCCAACATCTCTGCATCCCAAAAATACAACAAAGTCCTAGCTGCTAAATTTCTTTTATCTTCTAACACTCAGTGTGGGGTTGCAAGAGCTCAAGCCGCAGTTTTCTATCTGCCACATTCCACATTTAGAATATTCTAAACACTGCCACTTGCCTTGGGTGATACAGGTAGAAACTGTCTGAAAAAGACCCCTGGAATATAAGGCTCCCCAGATTCTGAACCACCTGTGGAGAAAAGAAGGCGGCAACTGTGAGTGTGTAGGAAGTTAGGGATAAACTGAAGAGATATCCAGGTAAGAAACATGGCCCCAAGAATAGGGAAAGTGTATATCAAAAAGGGCAGAGATGAGCTAGGCATGGCAGCACATGCCTATAATCCCAGCTACCCTAGAGGCTGAAGTGGGAGGATGAGGATGGCTTCAGGCCAGGAGTTTGAGAACAGCCTGGGTAACATATGGAGACCCTATCTCTAATTAAAAAAAAAAAAGTCCAAAAAACCAAAAAAGGCAGGGAGAATAAGAGACATCCTGTCATCTGAATCTTACCCAACCCATCCTCAGTCCAGCAGAAACCTCTAATACCACTCTTTGCTTGACCATAACTTTAAAAGTAGCCCAGATTCATCTTAATTTTTACCTTCTTCTCTACTCCCAGTAAAACGCTTTTACTAGTACCCCTTTGCTTTCTTAACTCCCTCAACTTTGGAAGTGCTCTTGCACTCACCTTTCAGTAGTTTTTCTGCCAAAACCAACATGGCAGTTGATCTGTCCACACACATATATTCACGTAGGGTCTGGCCCCAAACACTGTGAGCAGCCCTAAGATGGCAAAATTATTATAAATCAGCAATTCCCATGACCAAGACTCATCTCTACAAGAGACCCATTTATACCCAACCCCATCCCTGGGAAAAGAGAGTGTTATGTTAAAATAGTTGGAAAAACTAAGTGTTACTCTCTTGTTCTATTTATAACTCCTTAAAAAAAAGGTAGACTTAGTCAGGTGCGGTGGCTCATGCCTGTAATCCCAGCACTTTGGAAGGCTGAGGCAGGCAGATCGCAAGGTCAAGAGTTTGAGACCAGCCTGGCCAATATGGTGAAGCCCCATCTCTACTAAAAATACAAAAATTAGATGGGCATGGTGGCAGGTGCCTGTAGTCTCAGTTACTTGGGAGGCTGAGGCAGAAGAATCGCTTGAACCCAGAAGGAGAAAAAAAAAAAATGAACAACTCCCCCACAGGAAAAAAAAAAAAAAAAAAAAAAAAGGTAGACTCAAAATACTATGTGCAGGCAAAAAAAAATAAAAAACTTTGATAATTCCTTTTCTTTTTAATTTTTCTAAAAATGGGCTTTTTCACTTGACGTTTCTTTAAGTTCTGGCCCCAATTCATATGCCTTCTTCTGCCTTGCCTAATCTGATGGAAGAAGCATTATAGACTCCCAAGTTGCCTATTCTCCCTCTGTTTTCCAGTCTCTTGATTTTGGAGTTGTGTAAGTATGGCTTTCTAGAGCTAAAATTGACCAAGACAGGGCTAAAGAAAGTTACTCACCAGGTGACAGAACCAGCACCCGAGCCAAAGTCCATTAAAGTTTGTGGCCGAAATGATGGATTTCGAGCCTGGATCTGAAGAAATATACATAATTAGATACTTATTTAGGACCTTGGTAAATACGAATTAGGAGCTATTCATATTATTCATGAGATATGAATGCCTTTTGAGATTCAATATAAGTATCTCATGGAATAAGAATCTCCTAAAATAGTGATTCTAAACCTTTCTTGGGTCACAGAATGCTTTCACAGGATAAAGAGAATTGTCTTTATTTTGTATTTTTTTAAGAGATGAGGTCTCACTCTGTCACCAGGCTGGAGTATAGTAGAGATCACAGCTCACTGCAGCCTCAAACTGGGCTCAAGTAATCCTCCTGCCCCAGCCTCTCAAATAGCTGGGACTACAGGCAGGAGCCCACCATGCCCAGTGAAAACCCTCTTTAAAAAAAAAAAATGCGTATGCAATGTCTCAAGAATTCCCATCCCAGAAAACTACTTTATGAATATGGAACTGAGGGTCAAAAAATTCAGGTTGGAAGTTAAGGAACTTTCACCTCATGGAATGCTCTGGAGACTGCTGCAAAGCCACCATCCAGTCTTGCTGCCATATACACCAGGCTCAGTCCCTCACTGTAGCTGCCATTAAAATCAGAGAGTCATATATACTAGTAAATAATCTTAATCACATAGTTACTTTCTAGATTTAGAAAATGACATCTTGGAAAGGGCTCTTCCAGCTCAGGCCTTTCACTCCCCAGTACAGAAGGGTCCTGGGGAGCCTTACAAACACTAAATTTTCAAACTTTAATGTTCAAAACTTTGAACTTTAGCTTTGTCAAATACTAAATTGATCCTTTTAAGGTCAGGTGATTAAAAAAAATACTAAATTGATTGTGTAATTGTATTCCCCCAACTCTTTTTCTAAAGTTCACCTTTTCTTTCTTGTGCACCTTTTCCAGTCCCCCTTACCTCAGTTCTTGCCAATGGTAGGTAGTTTTACGTAGTGCATGAAGCACTGCTCCACGAAGTTTCTCCTCTGTCTGAAATAAGTCTGTGGTGAGAACAAGGACTGGAAGTCAGGACCTAGGGAGAACAGGGCTCAGATCCAATATTTGAATATACTGTCCACCCAGTCTTCCCCTACTCCCACCTAAGAAAATCCTTAAAGCTCAAGAGAGAAGACAAACCTAGAGAAAAGCTTCAGGTAAGAATTAACAGTAGCAACTACCACTAACAGAATGTATCAGACAACATTTTGCTTCTAAGAATGATTTATTCAACTTAACCAATTCTGTCCCACAGGTTTGTTTTATATTAAAGGAAATTGTGATAACAATTTAAAGGGTAGGATAAGGACATTATTTTTTGGATTTCCTCACTTCTCCAAAATTTAAGGTGTTGATGATCTCCACTATTCCTATGGAGAAGAAAGGAGACTGAAAATCTAGGTCTCATGACTGTGTTCAGTTCAGTACTATTTAGCAAGTATCTACTGATCACCTACTGTGACCCAGGTACTGTGAGGTGTGCAGGGAATATAAGATGAATAAATGGCAGGTCTGTAGTGTCAAGGAGCTCACAATCATGAAACTAACTTGATGAATTATATTTATCCTCTTATCCCAGAGGAGGATTTCAGTACTGGGCAGGGGACATCCAGGGACTTTATTTCACCTGAATAAAAACTTAAAAGGTCTTAATCCAGTGGACTTACAGGAAAAAACAAATATCTAGATTTTAACAGTATATTGGCTGGGCATGGTAGTTCACGCCTGTAATCCCAGCACTTTGGGAGGCCAAGGTAGGCGGATCACCTGCAGTCAGTTCAAGACCAGCCTGGCCACCATAATGAAACCCTGTCTCTACTAAAAATACAAAAAGTAGCCGGGTGTGTGCGGTGGTGCGCACTTGTAATCCCAGCTACTGAAGAGGCTGAGGCAGGAGAATCACTTAAACCCAGGAGAAGGAGGTTGCAGTGAGCTGAGATTGAGTCATTGCACTTCAGCCTGGGCAACAGAGCAATACTCTGTCTCAAAGCAAAAACAAAAACCAAACCAAACCAAACCCAGTATACTGGGACACTCTCTAGCAATCTCCAGAATAATCTACCTTCTTTTAGTAAGGCATCATTGTAACAACTGCTGCTCTGGTCAGAAAGTCAAATAGAGACTTCAGTATCTGTTTGAGAGACTATTTCTTGTTTTTCATTTCTCACCGATAGTTCAATCTGGCCTACTTTTTAATTATTCTTAAGTCCTACCTGGGTTTTCCAGGAATTTTTTCTCAAGATGCATAGCCCGTCTTTGCAACTCTTCTGGCTCTACAGGCAAATGTCTGCTCCAGAGATAATTCGTCAGTGCTTGCACCTGATTCTCCATATTGGGCTCAGCGATCTCTATGGGCCAAAGATGAAAAGCGTAATCACTTGCATGCAGGTCCAGTCCTGTTTCTTCTCCCCTTCTCGCCGTTACTCACCACGTAGCAGTAACTGGGCACCGGTGGACAGTGCCTGTGGCAGCCGCACGTGTGGTAGTTTCCGGATGCCAGGGTGCTGGCGATGGGGCCTCTTCTGCAGGAAATCGGACTTGTTATCTACCTGGGTCACTCCAGGTACTACGGCGGCGAGCGCCTGCAAGCAGATAAAGAAAGGTTGATTGCCTGGCAGAAAGGCAAGTTGTGGGCGCTCGCTAGGGCGGGGACTGCCAGGAGCGCTCCTCCTCCGCGCGGAGATGTCTCTGGAGATCCAGAGTTTCTACGAGAGCAGGGAATGTAGGCACTCACCCGGGTCTGGGGAACTACTCCAAGGCCGGGGCACCATCTTCCTAATGTCAGTAGATACCTCAGAGCCCCCGCCATGGTTCCGGAGGCGAACCGGAAACGGAAATGTAGATGCCCGTGACCTTCAGTCCCAACGCCGCGAGGAGCAGCCTTCGCAGAACTTCTCCGGGCAGTTTCAGCCAACTAGAAGAGCGAGTGTTTGCTAGCAGCCAATAAACAATGGCTATGTAAATATTCTTGAGGCGGAAACCATGTTTGGGCTGACTTGGAGGCTGGGTTGGGCCTGGTCGCGGGCGCCAGAAGTTAAGAGGATGGGGCGGGACGGGGGCGGGATGGAGTTGAGTTGCGAGCAAAGACTGGCAAAGACTGTTTCTCGGAGTACAGACTTCTGTGTTCTTTGCTTTCCTCCGCGGATAACTGAGTCTTAGGTTATTTTCCCTGTGTGAAAAAGGGATAATGCAGTAACGGAAAGAAGAAAAGAGGAAAATCAGATTTCAGCGACTGAAGATAACAGAAATTAATAGTTCAATAATTATTGTATAATTAATAGTTTGATAAATATTAAACAGTTAATAGGTTTTTTTTTATATTTGTTATTTTTCTCTTCAAATTAGACCAGTCTTCTTAGTAATAACATAACACTTACTGAGAACACCTATGTGCCAGGTACTTCAGGGAAAGGGAGTGGTCCCCATTTCACAGAAAACGTGGTTCTGACGCGGAATCTCCTGCGTCTGCTACTAGATCAAACTATTTCTTCCTGTCCCAGGACTCCTATAGATGCCCTCTTGACTACCTGAGGTGCAGAATCCCAGGTGGGTTGAGCCACTGTTGTGACGTGATAATGTAGCATAGGGGAATGGTCTCCAGGGTCTGCAAGCCCATCAACACCTTCATTCACCAGAGCATCAGAAGGATAAATGGCATATGTAAGGCCATACCTACTTTCGGAACTTGGCAGTGGACAACTGCTATCTCAGTCTCTGAATGCTTGAGCTCACCCAGTGTGTGATTTCTCTGGGGTTCTGGCCCACTAATTTCCATTACACGTTTGGAATGTTCTTGCAACACATCCACTTGAGCCTTATGCATCTCATTGACTAATAAGTTTGTGGTGTGATGTGACAACCTACTTCCCAAATCAGTAGTAGGAACAAGGTGTGGTGCCTTATCTACTGATCAGAACATTCCTGGAGAATTTTATTCTTCTCACAAAACTGCCTTAAGAGCACTATATGTTCAGTAAAGCAACCAGAGAAAACTATGTGAAATGGGGCTGACTGAAAAGATTGAAGATATTAAACCAGAAAAAAATCAGGAAAGGGGGCAAGGGTATGCCCATTGTCTTTAAATTCATGAGGAACTATCATGTTAAAGAGCCATTATTTTGGAAGGCTCTCATCAGCACTATGGAAAGAAGATACATGAAGGACAAATTTTAGATTTGTGCATGAACTCTCTAACAACCAGAGCTCTATCAGACTGGAGAGAGCTACTCATTCCTGGAGGTGTTTCGGCGGGCTGAACGACCATGTGTGGGACATGTTGGCATGTTGCTTCATGTGCTAGGTGAGGAACAACTACACTAGAAGTAATTGTGATTATCTGAGGTAAAAACCTAATAGCTTTCTCTACCTTAAATTACACCCCTCTCCTTACTGGTTTTGGAGACTGAGGTGATGGAGCAGAACTATTTTGCTGCAGTATTGCCCTTTTCTTCTTCCACTATAGGGAAAGATGAAGCTGCAGTTCTCCCAGAGGAGACAGGCAAGAAACGACCACTGCAGTTGGAGCAACAGCTGATCCAGATAGAGCAGCAGCTGGACAATTTGATGTCCCAATCGGACCCCCTTTTTGAGTGTGTGACTACTCTGGCTGGAGCCCAGTAGGAGCTTCTGAACATGCAGCTCCAAACCATGAAGCTGCTACAAGATAGCAAGCCAGATAAGGATATGGTGGCTTCAGAACCAGAGGCCAGCATACCTTTTCCTGAGGACTTCATATAAAGGAAGACGAGGAGGAGGCTGCTGACAGTCTGACCTGGAAGGAGCCCATAAACTAGAACACAGAGACATGGAAACTAGCTACTTCCTGGCAGGTGAAGCAGGTGTTAAGGAGAAGATGCAGCAAGGCTGTGGCAAAGGGCTCCAGTCACAGCCCCAGCTGGGAAGGAGGGACAACAGCTGAAGGTTTAGAAAAACAGTCTGTTCTTTTTTTTTTTTTTTTTTTTTTTAACTTCCGTTAATAGGGTGCAAAGTTCAATAAAGTTTGTTCTTGATTAAAAATAAAAAAAGAATGAATATCTAATGTATAAACAACTCCAACTTAGGTTTCCAAAATCTTGCATTCATTCACATTTGTGCTTCTTTCTACACAACTGTCATTTACATTCCTAGTGCTTGTATTTCATTATTTAAAATGGGAATTTAATCTTTGTAAATGAGGCGTTTATGTAGTATGCACTCTATTCCTGAAATGGTGTTAGTCACAGGGTATGTTAAGATACGTGAAACATAGTCTTGGTCCTCAAGTAGCTTATGGAGAAGCAGAGAAACTAAATATGTGATAGAAGCAATAATACTTATATGAACATGGCTTTTTGGGAGCACAGAGATGGAGGAAGTTACTTTGTCCATTGGGTTGAGGAAGGCTTGTAAGTCATAAGGGTGAGCAGGGGTTTGCTGGGACATTCAGGAAGGGATCGACATTGTATGCAAAAGGATTGGCATGGGAAAATGCACAGAGGTGGAGAAGTGTATTGAAGGTAAGGAAGGCATGGTTAGAGGTGTTAAATCACTGGGTCAAGTTCTAGGTGAGAAACATTGGAATTAGACCCTTGAACTTATGTCATCTTCCAACAAAAATAATTCACATATTTTTTCACTATCTTTTTACATTGTCATATGAAAATGCAATGTTATTGTTGATGCCCTTATATAAATATGGACACAAATATTGACCTGAATAGGACTGAAGGCAGAGATAACAGAACTTAGCCACCTCATTCTCTGGCATTCCTTAAGTTATTAAGCAAGTCTTTATTTATTTAACTATTTATTTATTTGAGACAGGGTTTCAGCCTGTTGCTCAGGCTGGAGTACAGTGGTACAGTCCATAGCTCACTGCAGCCTCAGCCTCCTGGGCACAAGTGATCCTCCTGCCGCAGTCACCCTAGCAGCTGGGACTATAGGAGCATGCCTCCATGCCCAGATAATTCTTTAATTTTTTGTAGAGATGGGGGTCTTGCTTTGTTGCCAGGTGTCTCGAACTCTTGGCCTTGAGTGATCCTCCTGCCTTAGCCTCTCAAAGTGCTGGGATTACAGGTGTTAGCTACTATGCCTGGCTGCAAGTTTTAAAATATATATTGTGTGGGATGCAGTTTTATGGGTGAGGAGGATGTAAACAGGACTCAGGTGTAGTATGGTCCCTCTGTGATGCATATAGTCTCAATGGGTAGAACGAGCTGCACTCAAGTGTTTATAATATGAGGCTAAACACATATATTACAGTTACAGCAGGTTTATCTGGCTCAAGACCTATTCTGATTGGTCTATGCAGTGGTTTTGTTGTTGTTGTTGTTTTTTAAAGTAATTTTGGATGTGGTGGCAACCTTTCCAAATGGAGATTTTCACATAAAAAATTTGGATTCCTGATTTGCCTTAAAACAGCAAAAATATGACCCTGTTGGGCCACCATTATCTCAATGTGAATAGCTTACTTCTTTTTAAGCCATGCCCTTTTTTCTTTTTTTTTTGAGACAGTTCCACTCTGTTGCCCAGACTGGAGTGCAGCGGAGCAATCTCAGCTTACTGCAAGCTCCACCTCCCAGGCTCAAGTGATCTTCCCACCTCAGCCTCCCCGGTAACTATGACTACAGGCATCTTGTCACATGACACTATGACCACATCCACTACTTCTTGTATTTTTTTTGTAGATATGGGTTTTTGCCATGTTGCACAGGCTGGTCCTGAACACCTGGGCTCAAGCAATTTGCCCGATTCGGCCTCCCAAAGTACTGGGATTACAGACATGAGCAACGACACCTGGCCAGTCACATCTTAAGTAGCAACCACTTCTGCTTTTGAGACAAAAGCTCAGGGGTCTCCACTACCTCCATTCCTCCCTCCTATCTGTTCAGTCAGTGACAACACCTACCTGGCTCCTGTAGACATTTCTGTTTATGACACATCAAACTTCTATCATATCCTGAAAAATGACTCAGATAATACTCTCTCCAATCCTTGCCCATTCTTCTTTAAATTGTCTTCAAAGCATATCCTCCAGTTTTTTTCTTTCTCTCTTTCTTTCTTCCTTTCTCTTTTCTTTCTTTTTCTTTTCTCTTTCTTTCTTTTCCTTTCTTTCTCTTTCTTTCTCTCTCTCTCTCTTTCTCTTTCTTTCTTCTTTTTTTTTTTTCATGATCTTGCTGTGTTACCCAGGCTGGAGTACAGTGGCATGATTATGGCTCACTGCAGCCTTGACCTCCTGGGCTCAAGCAATCCTCTCCTCTAAGCCTCCTGAATAGCTGGGACTATAGGTACATGCCACCATGCCAGGCTAAGTTAAATTTTTATTTTTATTTTTAGAGACAGAGTCTTGCTGTGTTGCCCAGGCTCATCTTGAATTCCTGGGCTCAAGTGATCCTCCCACCACAGCCTCCCAAAGTGTTGGGATTACAGGTATGAGCCACTTTGCCTGACTATTTTTTTATAGGTTCCTCTGCATATATTTAACTGCCCTCCACTGCTTCAAAATTAAATCCAAATGATAGGAAGGATCTTGGGCTAAGGACCTCTTTGTTTAAATCAGAATCAATATAAACACATGTTAAGGAGAGTACCCTGGGTTTTCAGCATGAGTTTGTCTTTAATATCAAAGGGCTGCTAAATGTGTGTTTATTCTATGATTTCATTAGCTTAAGCATCAAATCATTGTCACAGCAGCCACTAAATTATGATAATGTCATTATGCTATTATTTGAACTCAAGGGACATGGTAAGATATAGTCCCAGGAAAAGATCTTCTGCATTATGGTAAAAACAACTGTTGAGGACATTGGCCACAGGGTTGCTCAAAGCCACCTGGATGTCTGGCACTTGAAATTTCTTCAGTTGTGAGGTATCCTTGCAACAGCTGCCCTTAACCTGCAGATACCAACTGTCAATACCCTCTTTCACACAGCTTTCCCTAATGCAGTGGCTATCTATGGGAATGACACATACTACTTGTGGGTACCACATGAAGGATTTTCATAAAGCATGGTACAGGTTATCATAATTGCAACGAATGGCGGGAGCTAACTAACCTTAGCTCAAAAGACATTTAGTAGCTAGGCATGGTGGTGCACACCTTTAGTCCTAGCTATGCAAGAGGCTGATGTGGGAAGATTGATTGAGCTCAGGAGTTTGAGTCCAAGCTGGGCAACATAATGAGACTCCATGTCTTTAAAAAAAAAAAAAGACACTTGGTGTACTAACCTCTCCCTGGTCTCTTGGGTTCAGCAAGGTGATCTTAGACCTTCCTTCTTGGATGGAGCCTTGTGCATATCTTCCCTGAAGGCACCAAATGAAAGCATATCTTGGCCTGTTTGATGAGGTTTCAGGAATTAAATAGAAAAGTTAACAGCAAGGGATGGGTCTGAGGATAAAGAGTCAGGCAACATGGAGCAGCATGAGCTGAGGCTGATGGGGATATCAGGACCTTCCATGCCACCCAGGCCTGGGAACAGCAACAGAGGAACTTGGACATAATTTACAAGCCTGAACCATGACCATCAGGAAGGGCCAAGTGCAAACTAGCATAGCTAAGCCAAGGCAGATTTAATGCTCCAGGATGGTGAATGTAAAAATGCAACATTATTAATTATAGGGAAATCTGGATATAGGGATGTAGGCTAATCATTGTGAAGCTGGAGAGAGGTGATTGGCCTGCGGAAAATGTTGCTTTTATATGTTTTATTGTCCTATAAACAATTTGAGTGAGTGAGTGGATATGGCAGACAAGGGAAGAGCTTTCTAAGTTCCCTTTCACTTTTTCAAAAATATTTCAGGTATTCAAGCCATCACTAGGTTAAGAATTCCTCTTGGCTTTGCAAAATCAAGCATGTAGGCTGGGCACGGTGGCTCATGCCTGTAATCCCAGCACTTTGGGAGGCCGAGGTGGGCAAGATCACGAGGTCAGGAGTTTGAGACCAGTCTGGCCAACAGAGTGAAAACTTGTCTCTACTAAAAATACAAAAAATTAGCCGGGTGTGGTGGTGTGTGCCTGTAATCCCAGCTACTCAGGAGGCTGAGGCAGGAAAATTGTGGGAACCCCTGAAGGCAGAGGTTGCAGTGAGCTGAGATTGTGCCATTGCACTCCAGCCCCGGCTACAGTGGGAGACTCTACCTCAAAAAAAAAAAAACAACCCAAGCATGTAAAAGTTAACTTTTGTTTGTATCTCAGTGTGAATAGTTAGATATAGAGTTCAGTGGCTAATTGGTGTGATCTGAGTGGAAAGAAATACATTGTGGGGAGCCAGGTTGGATGTGAGGGACATCAGACAGAAAGAAAACCCAGCAAAATTGTAGAACTGGATATCTAAAGAGATTGGGGAAAGAATTCCTTAGTTCATGACATCTCAGGGAGTTACAATGGGATCACATCATCTTTCCAAAGCCACAGACTTTTTATAATATTGTAGCAAGCACCGCAAGTCTGAACTGGGGATTTCTGCATTAGGCTACTTATTACAACGTCAGAGATTTATTTAAACCGTGTTTATTAAAAGACTTCTTTCTGGATGTACCTAGGTCTTTTCAGGGTAGCAACAGCTGGGCCAGGGGTGATAAAGGGGAAGAGTCCTCTTTTTGGTTATTGACAAGAAAGAACACATTCCAGGAGGATTTTACCCTCCTTTGACAGCACTCCCTTCAAAGACAAAGGAGCTTAGAATCCTTCATGGACTCACTGCCCTGAGTCTGGCTGCAGGGAAGATGATTTATCAGACATTCCTTTGGGACAGCAGGATCAGGGTACAGGGCAGAGGGGAAAGGAGATTCCTGGTTCTCCCCGCTTCCTCCTTCTAATCAGTGTTAGCTGTCTTTCTGTCACCCACTAACAGGCAAATAACAGGACTCCACTCCTGCCAAATGACACTCTACCTCAATCTAATGTCCATTCAACTCTAACACAATGCTGACATGAACTCTTTTGGAAACAAGGCATTAATGTCTTCAATACCACCTTCTACCAAACAATACAGATAGTCTGGTTCTATCTGGGCCACAAAGCAGTCCTTTCCTCCTCATCTTAAATGCTTCTGAGAAAAGATTGCAGCAAGGTATTTGAGGTTATCACTTACTGAGCAGGTCACCCCTGCCCTGAGCACAAGACAGGTGGGGTGGGTCGGTAGCTGGACCTCATTGAGGAAAGCTGCTGCATAGGAGGTCTTGTTAGAGATGTCCTGGGGATCTCTTTTGCCAGTTTTATGTAATTCAAAGGGAATGGGAAGTAACTAACTTTACTGTGTTACAGGAACATTTTGTGTGTTATGCCATTAAGGTTTCAAAAAACTCTTTGAGTGCTCACTTATCTCTGCGTATCATAATTGCCTGCAAGCTTCCAGTTCTTTAACTGGGGGGCTGGAGGGCACAAACTGTCCCTATTCAGATTTGTATCCCCAGGGCCTAGAAGAGAGCCAGGCATATTATTAAATTTGGAATATGTATATTGTGTAAATAAACAGTTGAACATTGGTCTCGAACTCCTGACCTCAGGTGATCCTCCCACCCAGGCCTCCCAAAGTGCTAGGATTATAGGATTACAGGCGTGAGGCACAGTGTCTGGCTGGAAATCACCTTTTAATATACAATTTTATTCAAGGAATCAGAGCAAAGAGAAAAAACAAGAATTACTTCTTTTGTTAACTCTATGAAAAATATGAGCAAGTGTCCTAGCAAGCCATGTGATCATTTTCACAATGATGTGTATATAGAGCCTGCCTGTTTAACCTCTCTTTTGAACAGAATTGGATAAATATGACCAAATCTTTGGCCTTGGGATTCATTTTATTAATACTGTCCTTGGGTCCTTTACTGTGAAAACATTTTCCAGGTAGAATTTTTTAAGTTAAAGTTCAAGATAAAGGTATATGTGAAAAAATGACACGTGTACAGCTAATGGTAAGTGAGATGACCAATGTTAGGGCACACAGATACCCATTTAAAATGCTTATTGTTATATATTTATTTTAATGGGAATGAATAATCAATACATCAAATCTGTGGTTTCATGAAGAATTGCTTGAGCCTGGGATGTTAAGGCTGCAGTGAGCTGTGATCCCACTACTGAACTCCAGCTTGGGCTACACAGCACGACTTTGTTTCAAAAAAAAAAAAAAAGACATATGAAAGTCTGACCCACAGCTCTGTATTTACCTCATGACCTCAGACTCAGCTCTTGTTTTCTCTTTTCTTTTTGAGATGGAGTCTTGCTCTGTTGCCCAGGCTGGAGTGCAATGGTGTGATCTCGGCTTACTGCAATCTCTGCCTCCAGGGTTCAAGTGATTCTCCTGCCTCAGCCTCCCAAGTAGCTGAGATTATAGGCACCCACCACCACACACAGCTAGTTTTTGTGTTTTTATTAGCGATGGAGTTTCTCCAGGTTGGCCCGGCTGGTCTCTAACTCCTGACCTCAGGTGTTCCACCCACCTCGGCCTCCCAAAGTGCTGGGATTATAGGTGTGACCCACTGCTCCAGGCATTTTCTCTTTTCTATCAGGAAAACATTAAAACCCTTCACAATACACAATCATAAGTCTGATGGTGGGTCACCTTAGATCGTGAGCACAGATGAAAGCCTGTATCAGCTCTAGAAAAGTATGGAGATTGTTACTTACAGGACAGTGTTGTTGTGAGGCTTAATCCCAATTACTTTACATGAAATAGGTGCACCAAAGAGGGAGTGGCTTTCTTGTTTATTTCCAACGCTCCTTGCAAAACCATGGGGGATAAACATTTTGAATGATGCTGAGATATTTTAGGCTGTTAAGCACTCATCAAAGTTTCCTCCTAGGTTTAATGACTTTTAGGACATTAGATGAGGTAGGTGAAGCTGATAGAGACAGCTGAGGATGGGAATGACTACATCTATGTTTGCTGATTGACTGATATCCCTCAGTGTACTAACCTCAAACCTAAATAGTCTCAGAGGTGTAAGATCATTCTATTGTCTTTTGTGGTGACTTTTTCTCTTGCTCTATTGAAGAATGGAAAAGAAATAGAGATTTCTGTGTTGACTGCAATGTAAGAGTTAAATGTTTTTCTTGATAGTCTTAAGGTAGCAACAACAACAATAATAAACATATATACATATATATATATATCTAGAACAGTAATTTTAGTTAATTGGGTGATTTTTTTCTGGATTTAGACATAATATTTTAAGAAAAACAGATTTACATTGAAAAAATTTCAAAACTGTAGATTGCATTTTCCATAGATATTCCTTTATACACACACACACACACTCCTTTTCAGGGCTTCAAAGAACTACAAGAGTCTGAGCTAGAAGGAATCTGTGAGGTCTTTTATTCCAAGTCCTTCATTTCATAGCTGAGGATCAGAATGGTAGTCAGCAGAGAAAATTAGTTCTAGAACTGGAAATTAAACACATCACTCTTTAGTATGAGCATTCCCTTAGTCCTGTGTGGCAGTTAAAAAAAATAAGGTGGGTCTGTGTAAGTTGTGGAGCTCTCCAGGTGAATGTGCAGACGCAGGGTAGAGGTTGGAGGCACTGGCGCCAGGTGCGTCAGAGGAAGGAGGATGGACAGAGTGAGTTCCTCAGGTAAGTACTTGGAGGAATGAAGAGAGATGGGGAGAATGTGGTCCTGAGGATCTGGGGTCTGGGAAAATGTCTGGCAAATCAGAGGAAGGGAGCTTCCTTTCATCTGAAGGATGTAGATGTCCTCCTCTCCATCTCTTCACTCCCTCAAGACAGCTCATATGTGGGCCCTCTTTCTAACCATCTCCTGGACAAGATTCTCTTCTTCTGGGCCCAGCACTTAGAAAATCTTCTCAGGCTGGGGACGGTGGCTCCTGTAATCCCAGCACTTTGGGAGGCCAAGTTGGGAGGATTACTTGAGGTCAGGAGTTGGAGACCAGTCTGGTCAACATGGTGAAACCCTGTCTCTACTAAAAATACAAAAATTAGCCGGGTTTGGTGGCACACACCTGGAATCCCAGCTACTGGGAAGGCTGAAGCAGGAGAATCACTTGAACCTGGGAGGCAGAGGTTGTAGTGAGCTGAGGTTGTGCCATTGTACTCCAGCCTGGGCTACAAAGCGAGACTCCAACTCAAAAATAAAGAAAGTCTTCTTAATGGACTTCCCAGCCTCCTCAGCTCCATCAGTAGCAGTTATGAGGGTTATGGGGGCACTTCCTGCATTGGAAGTAAGACCTCCCACTTCAACAGGTTGATTTTCCACACTCAGCGGCATTAGGCACAGTGGATCCTTCCCTCCTTTTTGATGAGGCCGACCTGGGAATGAGGCTTTTTGTGACAGAAATAGGGATGAAAAGCACTGTGAGAACAGTCCTGGTCCCTCAACTCAGTCAGTCATGTCGACGCTGCGTGATGGTCTCTGGGATGCTCCTGTCTCCCAGCTCTTCCCTTATGATCCAGGCCTTTCATTCTCAGGCTCCTCACACGTTTTTCCTCTTGTCTCTGGTAACTTGATGTTGGAGGTCCCCAGTAGTCAGTCAGGGTCTTCTTCTCTATCTGCACACAATCCCTTGGTGATCTCAAGGTTTTAAATGCTGTTGATTCTCCAACAACTCCCAAATACATACCTCCAGCCCAGCTGTCTTTGGACTAGTACTTCAGACTGTCTATTTGACATCTTCACTTGGAGGTCTAATAGACCCTTCAGACTTACCATGTCCCACATTAGCTGGGTGTGGTGGCGTGCGCCTGTAACCCCAGCTACTCAGGAGATGAGGCACAACAATCGCTTAAACCTGGGAGGCGGAGGTTGCAGTGAGCTGAGATCAGGCCACTGCACTCCAGAGATCGGGCCACTGCACTCCAGCCTGGGTGACAGGGGCAGACTGTCTCAAAGAAAAAAAAAAAAGCTACCCATTGCTTTCCCCATTCTCCTTTCTGCTTTATTTTTTCCATAGAGTTTATCACCTTAACAATCTGTGTAATTTACATATATGTTTATTGTGAGTACATGTTACGTGTCTAGGTCACTGGAATGTGACCTCCGTGAAAGCAGAGTTTGTTTTGTATGTAGGTCCTGTGTTCTCTGATGACTCCCACATACCTCTAACCGCGCCTGGCATATAGGTACTCAGTAAGTGTTTGAATAAGTCTCCTTAAATCAAGAGCCCCAGTAGGCCCTATGAACGCTGCAAAATAATTGTACTACAGGGACCCATTTGTGGGAATACTCACAGCACTAAAACCCTTAATTAAGAGGGATCGGAACACCTAAGACGTTTCTGCATAACTCCCGGCAGCAACTTCGCAGAGCACTATGGCCGCCACACACTGTCCCTGAGATGTCAGAGTCACTGATGGATTTGGCCTTCCGAGACTCCAAGACGGCCTTCACCAGCTGCTGATGTCGCTGAGTCTCCACCCACGAGTCCTACGCTGGCAGGTTCACCAAGGTGTGCAGACACCCCCACTCCTCATGTGACAGGTTATTGGTGGCCCAACCCCTGTTTATCTGTGGGAACTTCAGCCCTTCCTGACGAAGCTCTGACCTCAGCCCGCGCGCGGCCTCCCTCACAGCTGCTCCAACGGCTGAGCGTCTTTGCCGGCAGAGCTGCACCAGCGGCCCTCGGCTACCCGCGCCGGCCGCAAGGTGTAAGTGCGCCTTCCAGCCAGCAGAGGGCAGGAGCGGCTGCGAGGTCCCAGGCCGGGCTCGTCCGGGCTCCGGCCTGGCGCCTTTCACCGCTGGTTCCGCCTTTCCGCTCAGCTCCCCGCTTCTTCCGGGCGGGAGTGAGGGAGTGCAGGAAGGCTGGCGGAGTGAGCGCGTGCGGGTGTGCAGGTGTGCGCGTGTGTGTTGGTGTAGGGAAGCCTGTGCTTCGGGAAAGTTTTCCCGGCCTGCATAAAGCTCTCTGGGCTCACTGGTCCGATTTTCCCACAGCAAATGTCCGTACTATGCAGACATTGAAATAGAATAAGGTCTACTCATCAGCCGATGGCGGCTCATAGGCTCTTGGAAGGGGCTCTGAAGCCACTCCACCGAGCCACCCCGCTTCCATTATAGAGACAATCCCCAGACTTGCCTGCACCGCGCTGGAAAGAGCTGCCTGGAGGGAGGACGCCGAGCAGAGGCAATTCCTCCAGTGCGGCCCTTTAAGTGCTGGGGCCGATTTCAGCCGCCGCCACGGTGGTCGTCAGGGGACGCTGAGCCGCCGAGACCCCGCTGGCCGAGGGGCACCAGAGCTGTGTCTTCTGGTTCTTAGCTGAGACGGACTTGAGCTTCCAAAAGCCTCCTTAGCCACCGAGGAAGCAGGAGAATAAACAGCCTTCAAATAATGAGCACCTGCTGTATGCCACGAGCTCTCCATCGCGGAAGTGGCTGGATGTGCAGGAGGGCAGGGCGGGGAAGGAGGGACGGCTGCCCCACTCTCCGCGTTCCTGCCGCGGGCTCTGGGCAAGTCTATGCTGGATCGCTAGGTTAGTTTACAGTTGAATTTCACAGCTTCATTCTTTAAACTTTCTGTTATCAGGGACCATTCCTTAGCAGGTTCAGAAAGGGCTACAGTGAGGTAGGCTCTTTGATTTTTCTTTTACATATACAGATATGTTGTGCATACAAATGGTAGAGGTAAATTCAAACATTGGAAGAGCAAATGTAGCGAAAAGGATGAAGACATCCTACTTGTCTTTTCCAGATGCAACATGTTGCAGTGTTTTGATATCCTTTTACTGTCTATGCATAGCTACATGCTTCATAAGCTCATTGACATGTATATAGATTAGTGTTTATCTCCCATTTTCCCCCCACAAATAGTGACATTCTATACACAACATTCTACAACATTACCCCTTTCGCACTAACAATGTGTTTCAGACATATTTCACACCAGTAACAAGAGTATACCTCATTCTATTTTAATGTCTGCATAGTGCAGGCATACCTCAGAGAGATTGTGGGTTTGGTACTAGACTATTGCAATTTTTATTTTTAAAAACAGGTTTTTTTTTTTTGTTTCCTGGTGCATGTAACAGTTATACTGAAGGTGGCCATTGAGACTTGAGAACTCAAAGGAAATAGAGTTTGTACGTCTTGTACATTTGCATTTCTGTAAACAAAAACTTCCTTGGCACAGTGCTTGGATTATGGACAGCGTTTTGAGGGTTCCAGTCCTAACTCTAAGTGTATGATACAAATCAGTTAGTCAACCTTTATAAGCAGGTAGGGTGCAATGGACTGAGGGTGAAGCTATGGTCTGGGCCTGGGGTATCAGTGCAGGGATGGAAAGGCATATACAGGGAGGTGACTGGAGGGGTCAGTTTGTCAGACAGGGACTAGCCTTAGGATGCTGGCTTCCTGGAAAAACAACAGGGGAACTCAGACATGATTCACAAGCCTGGGGCCATGAGCATCTGGAAAGGCCAAGCAAAGACTGGTGTGGCCCAGTGAAGGTAGGTTTGATGGCTGTGGATGCAGCCACAGGGGAGTCCCTTAATCCCTCTTACAGGTCACTAAGGAGAACTGCAGTAAGGCATTTCAAGTAGTCACTTACTGAAGACTGCTCCAACCGGGTCACCCTGCCATTAGCATGGACATGGAAGGTAGGGTGGGTCAGTGGCTAGGCCTCCCTAAGGAAGGCTGTTGCATGGGAGGCCTTGTTAGAGACATCTTGGGAATTTTTCTTGCCAGTTTTTCATCATTTCCTATTGGCGTTTTTTTGGGCAGAGGTCACATATATCTGAGGTAGTGCAATGTGCAAGAATGGCCTGCAAAAGCAGTATTATTCTTGATCCCATACAGCTTCCAAAGACTTCTTGATGTTAATAATTTTTTGTGGGAGGAAAATTATTTCATAATTAGCTAGCCATGGTCCTAATTCATTATTTTCTGCAGTTTTAAGAGAATGCCAGGCTTGGACATCTATATAAAGCACATTGCCTTTGTGAAAGGACACATGGGAGTTAGAATGAGAGCTCTGATACTTACCAACCACGTCACCTCAGACAAGGAGCTTACCTGCTCTGTTCCACCAGGGAAACACTAAAACCTGTTATGAATGCAGCAGATAATAAGCCTGCTGGTGTATCACTAGCATCTTGAGCACAGGTGAACACATGTGCCATCTCAGTAAAGATGAGAAGAGTGTTAGTTACCCCCTGGACCATACCTTTGTGAGTTTGAATCCCAATTGCCTTGTATGAAATGGGTGAACCAAAGTGCTGCTGGTTTCTTCTTTATTTTTAAGCCTCCTTGTTAAACCATGGGACACGAAAACTGTGAATAGTGTTGGGACATTTCGACTGTTTAGCACCTGCCAAATAAATTTTCTTTTTAGGTTTAATGAGTTTGATGCCTCTTGTTCTCCTGAGACCAATAGTAGGTTACAGAAGAAACCTCATTAGATACGGATATGGATGGGATGCAGTATGTGAATGTCTGCTGACTCACAGGTTCTGCTAGCATACTAGGCAGTTCTCTGATCTAAAGGCATGACATTACTGTAGTTGTTTGTGCTTGCTGATCTTTTTTTTACTGGACAATTGAATGACAGTTCTGGGGGACAGTCCTTGGTCATTCCCTGCAATAAAACTGGTTAGTTTTTATTGGAAAGTCTTAAAATAATTATACAATTTGCTTGTAGCAATAATTTAATCACACAATATTTCACTTTATCTAAATCCAAGATATTTTAAGAATATTTGACTTTCAGGACCTATCAGCACAGAGATATGAATGACATTACATTTTCTGCAGAGAGTTTGCCACAGACAGACACACGCATAGGCACACACCCACACCCACATCAGGAACTCTGCAGAACACAGAGAATCTGAGCTGGAAAGAGGTTGAGAACTCTTTTATTCTAAGTCTCTCCTTTTCCAACTGAGAGAAAGATGAGGTGATCTGCCAAGCTCCCACAAAAATTAATGGTAGATTTGGAATTGTTCACATATGCCTTTCTCTTCAAGATTCTATATAGACTAAGTGGAAATAAAAAGTAAGGTGGGCCTCTATGTGTTACGGAATTAATTGTGTTCCCCCAAAATTCATATGTGAAGCCATACCCTTGGTAGCTCCTAAAGTGACAGTGTTTGAAGATGGGGCTTTTCAAGAGGTAATTAAGTTAAAATGAGGCTTTTAGGTTGGGCCCTAATCGAGTTTGATTGGTGTCCTCATAAGAAGGGGAAATTAGGACACACTAGAGACACCCAGGGTGGGAACATGCACAGAGGAGTGACCATGTGAGGACACAGCGAGAAGGCAACTGTCTGCAGGCCATGGACAGAGGCCTCAGAAGAAACCAGAACTGCTGATGCTTTACTTTGTGTGATGGTTAATACTGAGTGTCAACTTGATTGGATTGAAGGATACAAAACATTGATCCCGGGTGTGTCTGTGAGGGTGTTGCCAAAAGAGATTGACATTTGAGTCAGTGGGCTGGGGAAGGCGGATCCACTTTTAATCTGGTGGGCACAATCTAATCAGCTGCCAGCGAAAATAAAGCAGGCAGAAAAACAGGAAAAGGAGAGACTGGCCTAGCCTCCCTGAGTCTACATCTTTCTCCCGTGCAGGATGTTTCCTGCCCTCGAACATTGGACTCCAAGTTCTTCAGTTTTGGGACTCTGACTGGCTTTCCTTGATCTTCAGCTTGCAGACAGCCTATTGTAGGACCTTGTGATCCTGTAAATTAATACTTAATAAACTCCCACACGTGTGTGTGTGTGTGTGTGTATCCTTAATATTCCATCTCTCTAGAGAACCCTGTCTAATACACCTTGGATTTCTAGTTTCTAGAACTGTGAGAAAATAAGTTTCTCTTGTATAAGCCACCTAGTCTGTGGTATTTCATTCTAGCAGCCCCAGGAAGGAAATAGAATGGGTAATCTGTAGAGGTCTCCATGAGAAAGGGCAGGGAAGAAGTGGGGGATTAGAGAGGAGGAAGGTGCTGGATAGGGGTGCTTGAGAGGGACGGAAGAATTGTTAAATGAGTTGATCTGATGAGTCTGTAGAAGAGTGAGGAGAGATGGAGACAAACACAGTTCATGTGAAGTATGGAGCCGGGGAAATGGAAAAGGAGGACCAGTGTCTCAGGGGAAGGGAGACACATACTCCTTTTCATTCCCTCCTCTGGGAGGAAAATATGACTCCAGGGTGGACCCTCTTTCTTCTCACCTCCTGGGCAAGACTGTCTTCTCTAGGTCAATAACTTTGAAAATCTCCTGAATCCTCTGCCCAGACTCCTGTCCGCCAATAATTTGGATCATGGGGATCCCTGACATTTGGAATGAGACAATTCCCCCCAGCCCCAGTCTCTGGGTCAATTTTCCATTCTTACTTTACTGATGTATCAGAAGCATTTAACATAGTATCACTCTCTCCACCTGGGATGATCTGGGAATGAGCTTCCTGTGACAGAAACGGATAAAAAGCATCATAAGTTCAGTCTTGGTGCCCTCAAGGGAGATAGTCAGGCTGCCTCTCGGTGCACAGAACACTTCTATCTCCCAGCCTGTCCCCCACCCTACAGGGCTTTCATTCTAAGTCGCCTATGTGAGTCCGTCCTCTTCCCTCTGGAATCTTGTTGTTGGAGCTCCCTAAGGGTCAGTGGTGGGCTTCTCTTCTTGATCCATATAACATCTCTTGGTTTTCATCAGAGGGATCAATGGATGAAATGCCATCAACTCCCAAACCAATCCCAAATCTTCAGCCCAGCTCTCTTGGTTGAACTATAGACTCTTGCATCCAATTTGTTATTTGATTAACATCACATGGAGGTATCGTATATGTTGCAGACTTTTTACATCCCAAGTGGAAACACTGACCTCCTCCCCAAATCTCCTCATCTACCAGTTCCTATCTCAGCTGAAGAGAACTCCATCGTTTTCAGTGAAAATCAAAGTGGTTTGAAGTAATCCTTTATGCTTTCATTCTCTGACACACTCCAGCTAATCTCTGGGAAAAGACTGTTTCTACCTTTGAAACGTGCCTGGATTTGATTACTGATTCCTGGTTCCACTTCAACCACCAAGTCAAAGACACCAACACCTCCCTCTGGCAGAACTGCAAGACCTTGTCACTGTGCCCTGCTTTCACCTTCACCACCCACAGTGGCCAGAGTGATCCTTTTACACCATAACTCAGGTCCTGCAGCTCTGCTCAGAACCTGTAGAACTTCGGCATTTCACTGAATAAAAGCTGGGATCCCTACAATCTCCTGTGCCCTAAAGTAATCTGTCTTTCAACACACTTTTCAGGACACATCTATTCTTTTGCATCTCAGTCACTCCCCTCTAGTTTCCTGACCTTTTGCTCTTCTTTGAGGACACCTGGCATTTGCCTGCCTCATGGCTACTTTAGCCCACCCACCTGCATGTGCTGGGCTAAGTTCTTCATCCCCTGTCTTTGTTCAAAAGTAATTTTCTCAAGGAAATCTATATAAAAATGCTTGTCATATTAGAATGAACAAATAACAGAGCATGGACTTCTATCTTAAATTCATTATAACTTCTTTCCTGCTTTTTAGCTCCCTGAAACACCTCCCCTCCAAGTACTTGGTCTTTCTCATGATCTAAGAATCTGAAAGTACCGTTAAACGGTTTTAAGCAATAAGGGACAGTTATGGCTTAATGAGCAGCTTATCAGAACTCAGATGATGAAAAGAGAACCCAGTTACTCTTTCTCCATACCCCGCTGCTCTATCTTGGTTCACTTTTCAGGCATATGTCCTTTACATATTGGCAAGATGGTTGCAACAGCCTTATATTATCTCAGAAATAAGTAGAGGAGAAAAAATCTCTTGCTTTATTCCCCCAACATTCTCAGCCAGTATCTCTAATTGTTTCAAAGGCCCATCTCAGAACCCACCAGGACCTCTGAAATGGGATGAATGTTCTGTTTGGTTAAGTGTGGCCCAATAATGCTGATGGTCTCAAACACTTTTTGGGGTATCTCCTTCCCAACCACCCATTTGTCTGAGGCCAGATTCTCTTTCTATAATTCAGCAAAACAACATAGTAAAACAGATTGAACACCAGGCAGACATGAGCATCCAGATGTCTATATAGACTCAGACATTAAAGAGATTTTGAAAATGTAAAACAATGCCATTCCTTTTTAATTTTTTTGTTTTAAAAAATAGGATTGCTCTTCAAAAAGTGTGATCTTTATGTTTACATGTAATAGTTATTGTATGAACTAATTTATGATTAATAGTTATTTAAAAAATATTTTAGTTCTAATTTCTAATGAGATAAATATGAATCATCAACATAAATGAAGGTTTTTTAATGGTTCTTAGAGGCTTTCAGGCAGTAAAGTGATCCTAAAGAATGTTGGGTAGAGGGTTGGGGTGTGTGGTTGAGGTGGAATTTGTCCCCCACTAAAACAGAGGTCTTACCCTGCAGCTGCTGCTCTGCTTTGACTTTGTGATGGATTGTCCCAGTATCGGGCTAATATTTTAGGCAGTGGGAAGAGAATATTGGTTGGAGCTGATTTATCATGTCAAAACATCTACATTTGGTCACTCAATCAATGACCCAGAATTATTCCTCAGAATCTCAGAATGGGGCTCTCGTACTAAGCGATCTCATAAGGTCATACTGAGTGAGGATTTTCTGTTTTATCTATTAAGATGCCTTAGAAGAAACTAAGCCTATGTGGTGATAACTGATACATCATTCTTGTGTCTGACTCAGTGAATCTTGCCTATGCATTTGCATTTAGCAAACTGTAGGATTTGAGACCAAAGAAGTGTTTTCTGTTATTGCCCTGCCATCTCTAAGTATGAGAGACATCTCATTTATGATGCCCCCTTTTTCAATCATCGCTTTGATTTTAACATATTTTCTGTATGGTAAGTATGTATAATTTGTAACATCAGGTGTTCAGAGCATCTGTCAATAGGAATCCAACCTCCTGCTGACAGGGATCAAAAAAGTGAAGATAGAGTCTTTAGTGACAAGAGTTGAACTTATGCAGGCTGACCTCCAGATTCTTGGAGCCAGAGTCAGTATTCTTGCCCTATGCTATATTCATTCTTCATTGCCAAGAGAACCATGAATAGAGCCTGTGTTGAGAGGGACCTGTAATGTAGGGCTGGAGTGCACATAGGGTAATGCATAATAACATATCCATGGTCAGACATGCTAAACAATTGGTTGGACTCAGTGCAAAATAAAAATATGCTCTCTTCTTTAAAAATTTTTAGGAATTTCAAGTGATGATATTGTAACATGAAATCAAGCAAGGGCTCCTTCTAAGTCTGAAGCCTCATGTGACTTCACTGTTCACACATCCATGAAGTTGACCTAGTTGTTGCAAATTATTACAGAGTGGCCCCAATCATTAATGCCTCCCATCATCCATCCCTTTCTGTAATTCTCTTGTTACAATGACCCTAGCCTGGCTTTGTGACTTACTCGGACCAAAACACTTTGGAGTTACTTTGACTTCAGTAAAGAGTGACCATGTACACCCCTAAGTATAGTCCTTGCTGTTGTTTGGACTATTCCAAGCTGCCTTGGATCCTTCAGCAGCATGTAAAGGAAGATGGGCTTTGTTACTGGAGAGACCACATGGAGGGAGAGGCTGCTATGGTTTGGATGTGGTTTATTCCTGCTAAAACTCATGTTGAAACTTAATTACCATTGTAATAGTATAGACAGGTAGTGGGTCTTTTAAGAAGAGTTTGGGTCATGGAGGCTCCACCCTCATAAATGAATGAATGAATTTTTGGAAGACTAAGTTAGTTTTCCCAGTACTGGATTAGTTACTATGAGAAAGAGTTTTAGTTAGTTTGTTTGTTCTGAGACAGTGTCTCACTCTGTCTCCATGCTGGAGTGCAGTGGTGCGATCCCCCTCACTGCAACCTCTGCCTCCTGGACTCAAGTGTTCTTCCCACCTCAGCCTCTCAAGTAGCTGGGACTATAGGCATGTGCCACTACGCCAGGCTAATTTTTGTATTTTTGGGGGCAGAGGTGGGATTTCACCATGTTACCAGGTGGATCTCAAACTCCTGGGCTTCCAAAGTGCTAGGATTACACACATGAGCCACTGCATCTGGCCTCAGAAAGAGTCATTATAAAGCCAGGTTAAGCCTTTTGTTTTATCCCTTTTCCAGCATGCTTGCTACCCCTTTTACTTATCTGCCATGTTATGATGCAGCATGAGGCCCTCACGAGAAGCCAAGCAAATGCTGGTGCTATGCTTCTTGCACTTACAAGCCTCCAGCATCCTGAGTCAAACCTCTTTTCTTTTTAAATCACAAGTTTTATGTATTCTGTTATAGCTGCAGAAGAGTCTAAGCACAGGCTCTGGATGGTGAAGATAGAGTAGATGGAGGCCCCAGTGTTCTGGTCATCACTGTAGATCAACTAGACATACAGTGAGGTTCTCTTGAAATCTCTAGCCTAGATTACACCTGCTGTAGTCAGTGCAGCTGATACTATGTGGAGCCAAAGCAAGTTGAGTGAGCAAACCCAGAGAATAGCGAGAAATTATGTGATAGACTCAATGTACTAATGGCATTTTCCTGCTCTTTGTAAAACACCATTATCTTTTTAGAATCTCGGTTACTCCTTCAGTATATCTATTATAAATTGTTTGACAGTAGCTGTATTTTTTGTTTTGTTTGGCTCTTTAGACATGGAGTCTCACTATCTTGTCCAGGCTGGAGTGCAGTGGCTATTCGTAGGCATGTTCCTACTACTGATTAGCACACAAGATTTGACCTGCTCTGTTTCTGATTTGGGCTGGTTCATCTCTCCTTAGGCCACCTGGTGGTCCCTTCCTGCTAGGAGGTCACCGTATTGATGCTTAACGTAATGTGGACACTCCCATTAAGCACACTTATAGTCCACATCTCCTGGGCTCAAGTGATCATCCTGCCTCTGCTTCCTCAGTAGCTTAGGCTACAGAAGCTGGCAACAACTGTCTTTTGACTATTCAAACCAGTTCCCTTGATTCCTTTTCTATTTTTTAATTTTTAAGTTTTATGTGTGCATAGTAGGAATATATGTTTATCGGGTATATTAGATATGTTGATACAGGCATGCAATATGTAATAATCATATCAGGATAAATGGGGTACTCATCCCCTCAAGCATTTATCCTTTGTGTTGCAAACAATCCACTTATACTCTTTTAGTTATTTTTAAATGAACAATAAAATTATTATTGATTATACTCACTCTGTTGTGCTAACAAATGCTAAGTCTTATTCTTTCTTTCTATTTTTTTCCTCTGCACCACCCCATTACACTTTCCAGCCTCTGGTAACCATTCTTCTACTCTCTATCTCCGTGAATTCAACTGTTTTTGTTTTTAGCTCCCACAAAGAAGTAAGAACATGCAGTTTCAGGGAAAAAGTGGCACATATACACCATGGAATATTATGCAGCCATCAAAAATGATGAGTTTGTGTCCTTTGTAGGGACATGTATGAACCTGGAAACCATCATTCTCAGCAAACTGACACAAGAACAGAAAATCAAACACCACATAGTCTCACTCATAAGTGGGTATTGAACAATGAGAACACATGGACACAGGGAGGGGAGCATCACACACTGGGGTCTGTTGGGGGGAAATAGGGGAGGGACAGCAGGGGGTGGGGAGTTGGGGAGAGATAGCATGGGGGGAAATG
>PVKP010003588.1:5626-23524 GCA_004027715.1 Plecturocebus donacophilus | reverse complement strand
CTGTTGCTGGACCCTTAGGTTCTTCCAAATCTTGGCTATAGTAGATAGTGCTGCAGTGAACACCAGAGTGCAGATATTTCTTTGATCGACTGATTTTCTTTTTTGGGGATATATACCTGGCAGTGGGATTGCTGGATTGTGTGGTAGCTCTAGTTTTAGTTTTTTGGGGGACTTCCAAACTGTTCTCCATAATGGTTGTACTAATTTACATTTCTACCAACAGTGTACTAGAGTTCCCTTTTCTCCACATCCTTGCCAGCATTCTTTATTGCATGTCTTTTGGATGAAAGCCATTTTAACTTGGTTTGTGTTTCTCTGATGATCAGTGATGTGGAGCACCTTTCCATATGCCTATTTGCCACTTATATGTCTTATTTTGAGAAATGTCTATTCAGATATTTTGCCCCTTATTTGTTTATTTATTTCTTAGTTTATTTTGGGGGGAGACAGTCTCACTCTATCACCCAGGCTGAAGTGCAGTGCACTATCATAGCTCACTGCACCCTCAGCCTCAGGAGCATATTGTTTAATTTCCATGTGTTTGTATAGTTGTATAGTTTCTAAAACTCCTCTTGTTATTAATTTCAGTTTTATCTATTGTGGTCAGAGAAGATGTTTGTTATTGTTTGAATGCTTTTGTATGTTTTAAGACTTTTTTTTGTGTGTGTGACCTAACACATGGTCTATTCTTGAGAATGATCCATGTGCTGAGAAGAATGTGTATTCTGCAGCCATTGAATGAAGTGTTCTATAAATATCTACTAGGTCCTGTTGGTCTATAGTGAAGATTTAACCCAAGGTTCCTTTGTTGATTTTCTGTCTGGAAGATTTGTCTAATTGTGAAATTGGAGTGTTGAAGTCTTCAGCTATTACCGTATTTGGGGCCAATCTCTCTTTTTAGCTCTAATAATATTTTCTTTATATAGCTGGGTGTTTTAGTGTTGGGTACATATATATTTGCAATTGTTATATCATCTTGCTGAATGACCTCTTTGTCATTGTAGAATGACTGCTTTGTCTGTTCTAATAGATTTTGTCTTGAAATCTATTTTGTCTGATGTAACTATTCCTGCTCTTTTTTGGTTTCCATTGGCATGGAATATCTTTTTCCATCCCTTTATTTTCAATCTTGGTGTGTCTTTATAGGTGAAATGTGTTTCATGTAGGCAATAGGTCATTGAGTCTTGTTTTTAAATCTATTCAGCCACTCTATATCTTTTGACTGGAGAGGATAGTCCATCAGCATTCGATGTTGTTATTGATGGGTAAGGACTAACTCCTGCCATTTTGTTATTTGTTTTCTGGTTGTTTTGTGATCTTCTTCTTTCTTTGTGTCCTGTCTTTCTTTTAGTGAAGGTGATTTTCTCTGGTGGTATGATTTAATTTCTTACTTTCAATTTTTTAGTATCTGTTGTATATTTTTTGATTTGAGGTTATTATAAGGCCCCCAAATAGTATCTTATAACCCATTATTTTAAACTGATGACAACTTAACACTGATTGCTTAAACAAACAGACCAATAAACAAGCAAAAAGAGGCAGATGATGTCCTTATCTCATGATGGTCTGCAGATGTCCCTGTGGGAATGTGAACAAGCAAAAGGAAAATTAATAAGAACCCTACACTTAACTTCATCCTCTCACTTTTTTTCCATTTTGTTTTTTTCTATTTATGTCTTATTATACTCTGTCCTGAAAAGTTGTCGTAATTATTTTTTATCAATTTGTGTTTTTTCTTTCCACTTAGATAATAGTGATTTATATGTCACAATTACAGTGTTATAATATTCTGTGTTTTTCTATGTACTTACTATTGCCAGTGAGTTTTATACTTTCAGGAGACTATTTATTACTCATTAATGTCTTTTTCTTTCTGATTAAAGTATACCCTTTACCATTTCTTGTAGGAAATGTTTGATGTTGGTAAAATTTCTCAGCTTTTGTTTGTCTGGGAAAGCCTTTACTTTTCCATCATATTTGAAGGATATTTTCACTGGATATATTATTCTAGCATTAAAGTTTTATTTTTTTTCTCAGCACTTTAAATATTAAAGTTTTATTTTTTTTCTCAGCACTTTAAATATGTCCTGCCTCTCCTGGCCTGTAGGGCTTCCATTGAAAAGTCTGCTGCCAGACTTATTGGAGCTCCATCATGTATTATTTGTTTCTTTTCTCCTGCTGCTTTTAGGATCCTTTCTTTATCCTTGACTTTGTGAATTTGATTATTAAATGCATTGATGTAGTCTTCTTTGGGTTAAATCTGCTTGTTGTTCTCTAATCATTTTGTACTCAAATATGGGTCTCTTTCTCAAATATTGATAGCTTTGGGAAGTTCACTGTCATTATCCCTTTGAATAAACTTTCTACCGCTATCTCTTTCTCTATCGCCTCTTTAAGATAAAGAACTCTTAAATTTTCCCTTTTGAAAACTATATTCTAGATCTTGTAGGTGTGCTTCATTCTTTTTTATTCTTTTTTCTTTTGTGTCCTCTGACAGTGTATTTTCAACTCACCTATCTTCAATCTCACTAAGTTTTTCTTCTGCTTGATCAATTCTGCTATTAAGATATTCTCATGAATTCTTCAGTATGTTGATTGCATTTTAAACTCCAAAATTTCTTCAGAATTCTCTGGATTACAAGGCAGAGACTCTTGTTTTCTTTTCCTTACTTTCTCTCAAACAAATGATGTCTCTGTGTGTTGAGCTGTCTGGAGGTGGTGGTGGGGTGACACAAGCACCCCTGTGGTCACCACCACTGGGACAGTGCTGGGTAAGACCTGAATCCAACACAGCGCTGGGTCTTACCCTACTTAACTACTAACTGGCTATTGCCTATGCTCACCCAAGACCCTAGAGAGCTACAATTAGCAGGTGGCAATACCAGCCAGGCTTGTGTCCTTCCCTTCAGGGTGATGAGTTTCTCTAGGCCCAGGCATATCCAGAGGTACTATCTGAGAGCCAGGGACCGAAGTAAAAAGTCTGAGGAGTTTATGTGGTATTTTGTTGTAATGTGGGTGACTTGTACTCAAGCCATGAGATGGAGTCCTTCCACTCTTTCCTTACCTTTCCACAGGCAGAGGAGCCTCTCCCTGTGGCTACCTCCACCACAGGCTCAAAGGGAGTACTGCCAGGCTGCCACCAACATTCCCGTAAGGCCCAAGGGCTCTTCAGTACGCTTGTGGTGAATGCTGCCTGGCCTGAGACTCACCCTTCAAGGCAGTAGGCTCCCCTCTGACTCAGGGCAGATCTAGAAATGCCAACCAAGAGCCAAGATCTGGAATTGGGAACCCCAAGAGCCCGCTTGGTGCTCTACCCTACTCTAGCTGAGCTGGTATCTAAGCTGCAAGACAGGGTCCCTTTACTTTTCCCTCTGCTTTTCTCAAGTAGAAGGATTCTCTCTTCATGACTACCACAGCTGTGAATATGGTGGATTTCACCTGAAGTCAGCATATCTCAGTCTCACCCAAGGCCAATGGAGTGTACTACTGAATATTACTGCTGGTTTTTTAGGGCCTGAGGGTTCTTCAGTCAGCAGATGATGAATCCTGTCAGGACTGGGTCCTTTCCTTCTAGGCAGTGGGTTTTCTTCTGGTGCATGGTGTGTCTAGAAATGTCCTTCAGGAGCGAGGGCCTGAAATAGCAGCTTCATGACTCTGTTTGGTGCCCTATCCTACTATGGCTGAGCAGATGTTTATGATGTAAAACAAGGTCTAAGTTACTCTTTCCTCTCCTTTCCTCAAGCAGAAGGAAGGAGTCCCCTCCATTGCTGTGAGCTGTGCTGCCCAGGTTTTGGGGAGGGGTTGGGCAAGCACCCCCTTAGCTGCCCTGACAGGTGTCACGCTAGTGGTGTCCAAGTCCACTGGCTCTGAGCCCAGCACAGCACTGGGACTTGCCTTGTAGTTGTAGTTCTTGTGGCCTAGATTGCCTTTCAAATGTATTTAGGACCCCAAAGCACTTTATCCTGCTGTGGCAAGACTTTCCCAAACTCAGGTTCTGACTGCTGGGATAGGCAATTCCCCTTTGGCTAAGGTTCGTCTAAATGCTCCCTCTGTGGGTGGGCTGTGATAGGGCAGCACTGAGTTCAATGCAGATTTCCACAATTGCTGCATTCTCCCTCCCCCATGCGCTCAGGTTCTCTCTGAGCTCCGCGTGGTGGCTGCTGGGAGATGGGGGAGTGGTGGCCTGAGTGATTCAGACTTGTTTTCCTGACCACATCAGTGCCTCTTTCAGTGATATAAAGTAAAAATCAGTTACTATGATAGTTGACTTGATTTTTGTTTCCTATGTAGGTGCTTTTTGTGTGTAGATAGTTGTTAAATCTGGAGTCTGAGTTGTCCAGACACAGGAAATGATTCTGCCAGCACACAGTTCACATGTTATCATAATGAGGCTATAGCCTCCTCAGGTGGAAACTTTAGCATGGTAATGAGGAAATTTCGTGGCGGTTTGTCTATAAGTTGCTGGGTTATGCCAGGAGCTGATTCCCACCAGCAAGCCTGTAAAACAGGCTGATTGCTCAAGTTGGTTAAATTCTTATAATCCCTGGAGACCCTCCCTGCCTGCTTATAAAAACAATTAACTGCATTTACTCCTGCAAGACTTCCTGAAGATTTGATATTAAGAGAATTTTATAAAATCAGACATTGGAGGTTCAAGGAAGAGAAGTGGACTCCAAGGATCATGTCTTTGGGATGAGGACACAAGGTGAAGAAGATGTGATCCCTCTATCCCATGGTTTTAGAGATGAAGCATCCCTGACTGGGAAGACATCTGTGATCTGGTATCTGCAGCGAGGAAGGTCAGCTCCATCTTTCTTTACAGGAAACGTGGCTCCAGCTTTCAGTGTCCCATCTTCTCCTTCTGCTACTTTGAGCTTGTGAGAAGTAGTGGACTCACTTTCTGACATGCCCTATTTTACCTACAGTCAGTGGATTCTGTTGGGCACTGGGATTTCCTGAACGCAGTATCCCTGTGCAAACTTTTAAGTTCGCAGCCTCTCCTTGGAGAAGCAAGATCTCAATAGTTTCTCCAGAGTAGAGACTTAAATATAGCTGCTTTCTGGTGCCATTACTGATATAGAGAGGAAGCATTACTGACATGGAGTCATCTAAGAAATGGAAATTGCTATTTCTGAGGGTCTGGAAGAGGAGCAGAAATATAGAAGTCAGAAATCTCAGACTGAAGGACCAAGATGCAGATCTGATGGCATCGTATCTCTGTTGTATTGTGAGTCAGGCGGTCCAAAAATACCCACTCAGTCCCCAGAACAATCACTTGAATGCTGCACCTGTCTACAACTTGCAGGAAGGAGCTTCCCCTTCCTGTTACTCATGAATTCTTGAGTGAAGCCCTGTAATGGAGGCCAGGGCAAGGGCTCTCATTATCCATTTCTTCTCTCTCTGGGTCTACAAATCCCTAATTGTAGAGGCTGTGCCTTCCTGACAGGCATTGAATGAACCCTTTGACTCACCACTGGGGACAGCTGTGGAGGGCAGAATGGGCAGGAGCCAACTCACCTTGATGAGTGCTTGCAATTCTCTATCCTCCTCCTTTCCCTTCTCCTTCCCAAGTGACCAGATGCTCCCTATCTCCAGGACATGGAAGTTTTGGGAAAAATGCCCATCTCTCCTCCAGCCAGTATTACAATCTGTCCATATTGCTGTCTGAACAATTTATCTCATTCCACATTTGACTCAAATGCTGGATCCACCTCTAGTACAATTGCTAATAGCTGGAGATTTGATGCGCTCCTTTAAAAGAAATATCTCTGAGGCTAAACTTTTCTTAAATCTTGGTTTTACCATATTGATAGCATTCTTGACTTTTTCTACTTTCTTTTTTTTTGTGTTTTCTATCATAATGTTCAATTCTATAAAAATGTATTATTCTAAATCATAATCAAACATGTGCGTTTTCAGTTTATTCACTGCAGCCTCTTTATCTCTTGGGATAGAAATCATGCCTATAAAAACCAGACTTGTACCATAAAGCATCAAATAGGACCTCAGTATCAAATTGGGCTCCATTCTGGAATACAACTAAAACAAGTGGAGATCTATACACAAGTTATAGGTGGGTGTAGGGGGAGGGGTCAGTGGATGAAAAATTATGTAGGCCAGGGGACCAATGCTAAGTTGACTCAATTGGATATATATATATTTTTTGAAGGCAGGCCAGGAATCAGGTATCACATGGAGGATGATGGGGGAATTAAGGAATTTGATCAGATATTGAGGGTGAGAGATTCATGATAAACCAAGTTAGGAGGACTTCTTTTAAACCCGACTTGTTCGGGCACTGGTGGCTCATGCCTGTAATCCCAGCACTTTGGGAGGCTGAGGCAGGCAGATCACCTGAGGTCAGGAGTTTGAGACCAGCCTGGCCAATATGGTAAAACCCTGTCTCTATTAAACTGCAAAAATTGGCTGGATGTGGTGGCACATGCCTATAATCCCAGCTACTCGAGAGGCTGAGGCAGAAGAATAGCTTGAACCCAGGAGTCAGAGGTTGTAGTGAGCCAAGATCTCACCACTGCACTCCAACCTGGGTGACATAGCAAGACTCTGTTTCAAAAAGTAAATAAGTAAAAATAAAAATAAATATAAATATAAACCTGACTCTATAAGAAAGGACTAGGAATGAATGACCTAGTTGTGGAGAGGGCTCAGAGGAGATGACTAAAGTTTGGTCAAGGCAAGAGTCTTGGACAGTTGGTAGATGTCAGTTGAGACCTTAGCTTTTCAGCCTAAAGCAGGGAGAGGGATAAGTTCGTGCTGCTTCATGACAGAAAAAAAGTCTCTTATCCTGAAGTCTCTCTGTTTCCCACAAATCTCAGGTTAGAGGAAGGAAAAATCTCTAGAGTAGATTGTCAGTAAATGACAGCAGAGCAGATGAAGTAGACACACAGACACTTCCAGATGAATTTCCAAAGCAGTTTATTGCGAGGTTCACAAGGCACTTCAGCTCAGGAAACCTGAAGGGGTATGGAGACTGATGAGGATAGATGCTGATACCCAGGGCACATGGAGGGATGAGATCTTGGCTATGATTGAGGAGCTTGGCAGATGAGTGATGATGGGGAATGCTGATACAGGAGCTTAGATGATGGTATCCAAGTGAACTGGAACCACTGGATACTGTGGAGGGTCCCGTGGATCTCTGTTGCCACATGCAACTACATAGAACATGTTTGCTTGAGTCGAGGAATACGTGCAGTTTGAAATAGTCTGTGGACCTGTGAGGTTACAGTAGGTTAAAGGCACCTGGATTCCACTGTGATGACAATTGTGGCGAGATGCATTACTAGGGCAGGTCATATTTGTGTTACCACAGACATTAACTACATCAGCAAAAGTAGTATGAAGAAAAGTATTTTTGTTTTTGCATCGAGGTTCATACATGTTAATTGCCTGCATTGCATAGGTGCAGCGGGGGGATGTCATTTGGATGTGCTGGATGAAAAACCACTGAGCCCTGGAAAACTGCTGGGGTCTGGCATGGAGCAAGTCCTCCACACCCAAAAGCCCCAACAGAAGAAGCAAACAAATTTGGGAAGTGAACAGTTTTGGAACCATGTTTCCTGTGAGAAAAGAAGAGAAAAGAAGTAACTACTCCCTGATCTGGTCTTGGTTATGACACGCTGTGGTGTCTCACCCCACAGGCCCCTCTGCTGCCACATGGGGGTTCCATTTCATTTTTCTTCTTGTCCCCAAAGTGTGCCACATCTCCTAAGCACTAACTTCAGCTCACCTCTCCCTCAGTTTGCTGACCAATCGCTGCCCCTCCTGTCCCAGCTTTGGAGATAGATTGACTTACCCAGTCTCTGCACTGCGGCTCCTGTGAGAACTGATCCAGCTGGTCGTTCTGGGGTTCAGGGTTCAGGGGCAGCTGGTCTTCTCTACTTGGAATTGTTTAAATAAAGCAGCTCTTGGTGGGTTGGGCCAGCAGAGCCAGGAGGGGGGGTCTGACTCTTGGCCATGCAGAAACCCACAGATTGGCACATGGTCTACTGTGCAATCAGCCTTTTTATTTGATCACTTGGCTGAGCAACAGACACCCAAGGACAGCCCTGTTGCTCTTTCTGCTATAAGGACTCTAATTTCAAGTCATCCTGTGTAAGACAGAGTTTTACCAGTTGAATCTGGACTCTGGATGAAAACTATATGCTGCCTGCAGAATGACCACAGATTTTGTAACTGTCCTTTGGGGCAGGCTACTAAATGAACAAAGTACATGAAGGTAGGCATAGTAGGTAGAACAAATAGAACCACAGAGGGCTGTTAGCCCAGGTGGAACCCAGCTTCCCTTTCATTTTTAGCAATATCTTTGGTGCTGTCTCTCACAGATGCTCTCTATCTCATTCACCACTCTTTGCTGGAAACTTGAGCTATTAATTTCTTGGGGCAGAAGAATCTGTAGATAATTAAAACAATCTGCTCCACATATTTGAGGGATTTTTTCTTTACTCCTCTTGCATTGGATCCACCTTCTCAATCTTGTCCTGATTATTGCTTCCACTTCGTATAAAGTTACACAACGTAAAAACATATGGAGGAAGGCTGTAAAATCTGGAAGAGAATGAATGAACATTTGGTGTCATGAAAGATTCCAACCTAGCACTCACTATTCCTGGGTTCTTTTCAGCCTATGGTATTTTCTACAAAACAGTGTGTTGTGGGAATGTCATTTATCTTCCTGGTAAGTTTCATTTTATGATATTAACAAGAAACTGGTTCTGTATTTACAAAATGAACATTTAAGGACAGAGCACTGTATTTCTGAGAGTATAGAAGTCTCCCAAGTTCAAGTGATTCTCCTGCCTCAGCCTCCTGAGTAGCTGGGATTACAGGTTCCCACCACAATGCCTGGCTAATTTTTGTATTTTTAGTAGACATGGAATTTCACCATGTTGGCCAGGCTGGTCTCAAACTCCTGACCTCAGGTGATCCACCTCCCTTGGCCTCCCAAAGTGCTAGGATTGTAGTCATGAACTACTGCTCCTGGCCACTAAAATTGTATTCAGAACATTCTCATAAGATTTTTAGGATTGTTCTCATATAGCTTTCCTGTGCACACTTCCAACTACTTCATTTGCCTGCAGAACTAGCACAAATGACCTACTTTGATATTTGTGACCTTTGGGAGAAGACCATTTTTTATAAAGCAGGAATAAAGTATAAGCCAACGTTAAGCAAAATTCTCTGTAACTTCAGCATGATTTTGTCTTTCACAGACACAAGCCACTTCTTCCAGGTTCTTTATTTTATTAGCATAACTTGTCTTGCAGCCTAATTTAATGACACATTTTCAGACCTGATCCACACTTCCACTGAGAGGAATAGTCAGAATTATGCCTAGTATTAAGTGCCCTAGTATTAAGTGATTTTTTTTTTTGGAAACTGATGAACATTGTAAAATATTGTCCCAGAAAAAGGCTTTGCATTTGTCGTAAAAACCTCTGTTGACGCCATACTTGCAATTTCTTCAGCCCCAGGTTACCTTTGCAATATTGCTTTTTTTTTTTTTTTGAGACAGAGTTTTGCTCTTGTTGCCCAGGCTAGATGGAGTGCAATGGTGCAATCTTGGCTCACTGCAACCTCCGCCTCCCAGGTTCAAACGATTCTCCTGCCTTAGCCTCCGAGTAGCTGGGATTACAGGCATGTGCCACCATGCCTGGCTAATTTTTGTATTTTTAGTAGAGACAGAGTTTCACCATGTTGGCCAGACTGATCTCAAACTCCTGACCTCAGGTGATGTGCCTGCCTTGGCCTCCCAAAGTGCTGAGCTTACAGGTGTGAGCCACTGCACTCAGCCAATATTTGCTCTTAACCTGCTGACAGGGAGGTACCAAACCATCAATACCTTCCTGTACACAGATTTCCCTAATGCAGCAGTGGCTATCTGTGGGAAAGACAATGCACACTATTTATTAGGTTGGTGCAAAAGTAATTGTGATTTTTGCCATTAAAAGTAATACAAGATTGTCATAATAATATGGTGCAGGTTAATTAAATTGCACAAATGGAGTAATATTTAACTTACCTAAGTTCTAAAGATATTTGATGTACTGAGCTATTCCTGGTCTCTTGAACCTCAGAAAGATAGTCCTAACCCTTCCTTCTTGTGTGGGGCCTCCTGCATATCTCCTCTGAAAGCCATTGAACAAGTAGATCTGACCCCTTTGATCAAGTTTCTGGCATGAAAAATGAAAAGACTAAGCCTTTCTTCTTTTTCCTCAACTATAACAAGTCCTTTCCCTCTCTGGAAAGGGAAGAAATGGAAATAGAGCCCAGGTGGAATTATGGAGAGGTATGTCTTAGGAGGGATGAAATAAAGTGTGTTTTCCAAGAAATTGGAAAATTGCATTCGTATCCCATTGCATATTTAAAAAATCTTTCTTTCTTCTCTTCCTTCCTTCCCTCCCTCCCTTTCTCTCCTTTCCTTCCTTCCTTCCTTCCTTCCCTCCCTCCCTCCTTTCTCTTTCTTTCCTTTCCCTTCCTTCCTTTCTTTTCTTTCTTTCTTCCTTTCCTTTCCTTTCTTTTCTTTTCTTTTGTTCTTTTCTTTCTTTCTTCTCTCACTCTGTCACCCAGGCTGGAATGCAGTGTTGAGATTTTGGCTCACTGTAACATCTGCCTCCCAGGTTCAAGCGACTCTCCTCCCTCAGCCTTCCAAGTATCTGGGATTACAGGCATGCCCAGCTAATTTTTGTATTTTTAGTAGAGACAGGGTTTTATCATGTTGGCTAGGTTGGTTTCGAACTCTTAACCTCAGGTGATCTGCACACCTTGCCCTCCCAAAGTACTAGGATTATAAGGCATGAGCCCCCAGGCCCAGCCTTATTTCTTTTCAATGATACATTATGGAGGTACATATTTTCAGGGTACATGTGATCATTTAATACATTCCTATAATGTGTAAAGATCACATCAGGAAAATTGGGATATTCATTACCTTTTCTTTATGTTAGAAAATTCAAATTCTTGTCTTCTAACTATATTGAAGTGTTCAGTAGATTATCATTAACTATAGTCATCTTCCTGATCTATCAAACACCAGGCCTTATTTCTTATATCATTTCTTATATTTATACCCATTAATCAACCTCTCTTTATCACCATTGCATTTTGAGCACATAGATGCATTTGCTGAGATTTCAGGGCTCACAGGAAATGAATTATTATATAGGTTAGTGTTTCTGTAAGTGAATTTATTATATAAGTTTTGTGTCACAGTGATATCGGGTGTAGATTTGTTATAGTCTTGTCCAGATACCAGCTCTGACTTTTTCTATTTGAGACTCTTACCATAAGAGTTGTCCAGGGTCAGGCACAGTGACTCATGCCTGTAATCTCAGCACTTTGGGAGGCCGAGGCAGAGGGATTACTTTAGGTGAGGAGTTTGAGACAAGCCTGGCCAATATAGTGAAACCCCATCTCTACCAAAAACATAAAAATTAGCCAGGCATGGTGGCATGCACCTGTAATCTCAGCTACTCAGGAGGCTGAGGTAGGAGGATTGCTTGAATCCGGGAGCCAGAGGCTGCAGTGAGTCGATATCGTGGCACTGCCCTCCAGCCTGGGAGACAGGGCGAGACTCTGTCTCTTAAAAAAAAAGAGTTGGACAGTTATTCATCCTCTCTATGCCTCTGTTTTATAATTTGTAAAATACAACAACACATACGTTGGTTTGTAGAAGAAATTTAATGTGGTAATTTGTGTGTGTGTGTGTGTGTGTGTGTGTGTGTGTGTGTGTGTGTATGAAATAACGAAATATGTAGCATAAAACATTGCAAAAGGAAAAAAAATCTTGATAAGGATGATTATTCTTATGCATCAAGGTGTTAGTGTAGTATGCGTTACTGTTATCCCCTCTGTGGTGTTTACAATAAGACAGTATGCTTGCTTCTTTTCCTTACTCCCCAAAGTGAAGGCACTGGAACTAGAACTCAGGGTTTTATCTTTTTTTGACTGAGTGCTACTTAGGTGGACAGCAAGTCATTTTGATAAGGCCTCTGTTTCTCAGGAACCCTTACCCAAACTGAAATAGAAAAAAATCACCTTTTAACATCTTGCATTTACTTGTGAAGTCAGAAAAAAGGGAAATAGATCATCATAAAATTATATTTTCCATCAATTTAGTGGTAAATTTGAGGAACTGTCTTAGCAAATAATTAGAGCACCTTTTCATGATTAAAAAATATATAGTACCTGCATGATTTAGTCTCTTTTTGTACAGAATTTGATGAATTTGGCCAAATCCTTGACCTTGAGCTTCATTTTTTTTTCCTACTGTCCTTGAATCCTTTATTCTTCTGTAAAAATATTTTCCAAGGTAGAATTGTTTAATTTACAGCTCTAGATGAAACTGCACACAAAATTATGAAATACGTACAACAGGTGGAAAGTGAAGTGACTGATGTTAGAAAGTACACATAAATATTTAAAATTGTTCCTTGTTATTCATTTCTTTTAATGAGTGAATAATTAACACATTAGTTCATAATGTTATATATATTAGTGCTTAGGGCCATGTGTTATAAATGCAAGAATTAGCGAAACTGATAATATTAGTTAATAGTACAAGGGCCATGGTCCAGGGGTGCTTGATTTCTGGAAAACCCTGAGATCAAGAGTTGGGCTTGCCTAAGTCAACAGCCTACTTGCTAAATTTCTCAATTTGTGATAATTCATTTATTGCTTGACAATAGTCACTATGACTGACATTTTTTAGTAAATGGTACCTTTTCTTCAAAAGGATTCTTGGCCTCTTACCCTGTCAAGATATGCTCTTCCTTTGACAGGATATTTTCCTTCATGGAGCATCATCCCTTACTCCATCTATTTGAATCTCCTATTTGGCTCACATCCTTCCCTTAAGAGGAGCAAGCTTGGTTGTCCATCTAAAGTAATGGACTTAAAAAAAAAGATTAGAGTTTGACTCCAAACTCTGCTATTCACCAACATGTGACCTCAAACAAGGCACTTATCTTCTCTCTTCTACCAGGAAAATGTTAAAATTCTTTATCTCTTATATCACAAATACACAGACCTAATAAGTCTGATGGTGGGACACCCTGCATCCTGAGCACAGGTGAAAGTCTATGGTGTCTCTGAAAAAGTAGAGGCGAGGGTTACCTACAAGACAGTCCTGCTGTGACTCTTAATAAAAATGCCTTGAATGAAATAGCTACCCCCATGTGGTGTTGGGTTCCTTCTTTTTTCCAAAGCTCAATGAAAAATTACAATGTATGTAAATGTTGAGTGATGCTGAGATTGTCTCAGCTAGATAGTACCTGTCAAACAAAGCTTCCTCTTGGGTCTAAGGAGTTTTGGGCCCTTTGATCATGTATTAGACTAGAGGTAGCAAAGGGAAGGAAGATAGCCAAGAAGAGAAACTACTACATTATTGTTTGTTAACTGAGAGGTATCTCCCAGGCTATTAACCAGTCGTCCTCTCATCTAGATCTCAGGGGCTTGAAATTATCCCATAGTCTTTGTGCTAATGTTTTCTCTTGCTCCATTAAATGGCAGTTCTAAATGTCAGGACCTCACATCTTGTCTACAATAAAATTGTATACAAGCTTTTTTTTTTGCATAGTTTAAAAATAATGATGTAATCTGTATATAATAATTTTATTTCAGACAATTATGCTTCTTTCTGCCTAAATTAATAATGATTTAGGGAAATCAGATTTACACAAACAATGCACAAATGTCAACCAAATTTTCTTTACACCTTTTCCTACACACGCACACACACACGCATGCATACATACATACCTATGCTCCAGAGTATCAGATTTCTAAATAGTCTGAGCTGGAAGGAACTCCTAAAGACATTTATACAAAACCCCTCACTTTCCAGCTAAGGAAGAGTAATGGTAGAGTGATCTGTTAAGTACACTGAAAAAATTAATGATAGAACTGAGTATTAGAAAGTATCTTTTTGCAGCCGGGCATGGTGGCTCAAGCCTGTAATCTTAACACTTTGGGAGGCAGAGGTAGGTAGATCACTTGAGGTCAGGAGTTTGAGACCAGCCTGGCCAACATAGTGAAACCCTGGCTCTACTAAAAATACAAAAATTAGCTGGGCATGGTGGGTGCCTGTAATCCCAGCTACTTGGGAGGCTGAGGCATGAGAATCACTTGAACCCGGGAGGTGGAGGTTGCATGAGCTGAGATCACGCCACTGCACTCCAGCCTGGGCGAGAGAGAGAGACTCAGTCTCAAAAACAAAAACACATCTTTTTGCTTTGAGAATTATATTAGTACTATGTGTATTCTATTCAAAACTGAGATGGGTGACCTCAAACCATCTGGAGGGTCTGGAGATGTAATGCAATACTGTATTGCATACTTGAAATCTACTAAAAGGGTAGACCTCATGTTTTCTCACCATGAAAAAGAAAAGAAAATGGTAACTCTGTGAGATGATAGATATGTTAATTAGCTTGATTGTGATGATTATCTCACAATGCTTTTGTATATCAAAAAATCGACTTGTGTATCTTAAATATATACAAGTTTTATTTGTCAATTATATCTCAATTAAAGCTGTAAAGAATGAGATGAGTGTATCTGTAATCTGTATAAACTTCCAAGAAATCCTGCTGGGCCAGAGTAGTGAAATGAGAAGAAGGAAAAGAGAGAGGGACCCAAGTGTGGTGACTCACCCCTGTAATCCCAGCACTTTGGGATGCCGAGGTAGACGGATCACTTGAGGTCAGGAGTTTGAGACCAGCCTGGCCAGCATAGTGAAACCCCATTTCTACTAAAAATATAAAAATTAGCTGGGTGTGGTGGCGGGCACCTGTAATCCCAGCTACTCAGGAGGCTGAAACAGGAGAATTGCTTGAACCTGGGAGGTAGAAGTTGCAGTGAGCCAAGATTGCGCCAGTGCACTCCAGCCTGAGTGAGAGGGCAAGACTCCTTCTCAGAGAGAGAGAGAGAGAGAGAGAGAGAGAAATGAATATGTAAGAGGGAAGGAGGATGTGGTGAGGTGAGTTACTCAGATGGGCCCTTAGAGAAGCAAAGAGAGGTGGAGACAAATGCGAGAAGTACTGAGGTCTGGGGTGTGGTTAAGAGGAGGACAGTATCTTAGGGCAGTGAGACACAGATGCCCTACTCTTCTCCTTATTCCTTTCATGATGAAAAAGTGACTCAGATGTGGACTCTCTTCCTGTTCACCTCCTGGACAAGATTGTCTTTCTCTAGACCTAGAAATTTGGATATCTCTTCAATGAATTCCCCAGACTCTTCCGCCCCATCAGCCATCGTCATGAGGGAAGCCTTTGCACTTGGAATAAGAGATTTCTCCCCTGATAGAGTTAACTTTCCATGCTCAGCAGCATTTGACAGAGTTGATTGCTCCCTGTACGTTGATAAAGCTGACCTGAGAATGAGCTTCTTGTGACAGAAACAGGAGGAAAAGTCTGGTGAGCTCAGGCCTGGTGCCGTCAAGGCAACAGTCTCGTTAAAGATGTCTGCTGAGTTAAAGCATCCCACCCTTTCCTGATTACTTCTCCTATGTTGCTGGACTCATGTTCTCAGTCTTCTTCATTAGTTCTTCCCCTTTCTCTCCAGCCTCTTGATGTTGGAGATTCCCAGCGGTTAACTCTTCTTTCTTTTCTATGGACACGTGCACTCTCTTCATGATCATATCTAATCTCACGGCTTTTGCTGGGCTTCAGCACACTATACTCCAAAGTATGGCATTTTGGCATGCTGAACGCTTTGAAATAAAGGAGACTGGAAGGGCTCAGATGTAGCCTCCAGAACCATCTCTCTGACCTTCTCCTGGCTTCCTGTCACTTGTTCCCCTATCCCCTAAATCAGTCATAAAACATAGAAATATTACTCTAGTTTTCCCTCTGCTGTTCTGTGTAGGAACTGGCCATAAAGAAATTTTCTGACCTACTTTATCTGAGAGTAGGTCACAAAGACTGATTCCGAGGGGGTCTTGTCCTATAGCTGGGAAGGAGAATTGCTATTCAGGGAGGCCAAGAAAAATCTAAACAGACAGTCCATGCTAGGTTCCTCCCTCAGTCTATTACTATCAAATCATACCCTTTTTGTCCAATTATGTTGCTACATGGCTGTCTATCCTAGATTGAACCTGAGCATAAAAATGGATAGTTTTCCCTGGATCTGTGGATCTTCATTTCTGAAGGCTTCTGAGCCACATAAAACTTTAAGTTTTGTTATGCTTTTCTCTTGTTAACTTACTTGTCTTTTGCTATAGGAGTGTCAGACCCTTATGGTGGAGAGGAGAGATATCATACTTCTTCTACCTTTACACTTTTAATATCATCAATTTTCTGACAATGCACAAATCTTCACTCACCTCTCTCTCCTGAACCCTATACTTGTATAGCAACTTCCTATTTGACACTTCTTCTTAAATGTCTAATAAGTATATCAAATCTAGCATTCCTACTTGTATAGCAACTTCCTATTTGACACTTCTTCTTAAATGTCTAATAAGTATATCAAATCTAGCATTCCTCAGTAAACACTGATCATCTTTCCTACTCTTTGCCTGAAATTGTTCCTCCCTCAGTGTTCCTCATCTCAGAAGGTAAGTCCATTGTCTCTAATTCTTGAAGAATCTTCCTTTCTCTCACATCCCACATCCAGGCCTGTCAGGGAAGTCTGTTTCTGCCTTCAAATCACACACAGAATCTGACCACTTCTCATTGCTTTCACAGCTGTCACCATTCTGAGCCACCATCACCTTTCACTAAAATTACTGGAAAAGCATTCTCATTGGCCTTCCTGCTTCCATCATTGATAGCCCAAGCAGCTAGAGGGTCCTTTTAAAACATAAGTCAGATCATGAAACTCTGCTGAAAATCTTTTAGTGCTCTTCATTTTGCCTTGAGTAAAAGCTAAATCCTTATAAAATCTCATGCACTCTTCCATGATCCATATTCCCAAATCATTGGCTTTTCAGAACTAATCCCTTACTCTTCTCCTTCTCACTCAGTTTCCTCTAGTTCCCTGGCCTCTTGGCTGTTCCCTGAAGACACCAGGAATATCCCTACCTTAGGGCCACCCTAGCCACATTGCACCCCCAGTGTGCATAGCTAACTTCATCTGTGTCTCTCTCAGTCTGCTTAAAAATAACTTTCTTAAGGAGATCTATTTTGAATACTTTATTTTAAAATGCTACCCATGGCCAGGAATGGCGGTTCATGCCTGTAACCCCAGCACTTTGCAAGACCAAGGCGGGAGGATCACTTGAGCTCAGGAGTTCAAGACCAGCCTCGGCAATATAGCAAGACCTTGCATCTACCAAAAAAAAAAAAATAATAATAATAATAAATAAAATAAAATAAAGGCTTCCCATATGGAAATAAATAAATGACACTCATGAATTTCTAATCCAAAATTTACTATAATCTTCTTTTGGCCACTTAGCACAACTGAAACCCCTTACCCCGAGTACTTGATCTTTTCTGATGGCCTAAGAACTTGAATGTACAGTTAAACTATCGTAAGCAATGATGAATTGTTATGGCTTAGTAAGCAGCTTATCAGAACTCAGATGATGAAAACAGAAGTGGGTTTCTCTGTATTTTCCTGTTTCCTTCTCCTTCATCATAGTCCCACTATCAGGCAGATGTTCCTCATATATTCCTAAGATGGCAGCAGCAACTCCACACCTGACATTCTCTCAAGATGAAGTCCTGCCTCCATCTCCCAGTATTCCTAGCAAATGTCTCTGACTGGGTCAAGTGCCCATCTCATCTAATGAGACACAAACACAGAGTAGCTCATTACTGGAGCTAGGGTGGAGCCAGTCCATCCAAACCACAAACTGGAGCAAGGTGGAGGAATCGTTTTCTACTTTTTTTTTTTTTAGAAAACCTAGGTTTATTTGTTAAGCTATTACAAAAA
>PVKP010003587.1:0-106802 GCA_004027715.1 Plecturocebus donacophilus | reverse complement strand
TCGGCCTCCCAAAGTACTGGGATTATGGTCATGAGCCACTGCACCCGGCCCCAGGACTTGTCTTTGATGTTTGGAATGATGATGAGGGCCAGGCATGGTGGTGCACGCCTGTAATTCCAGCACTTTGGGTGGTCGAGGTGGGCAGAGGAGGGAGGATCACTTGAGATGAGGATTTTGAGACCAGCCTGACCAATGTGGTGAAACCCCAACTCTACTAAAACTACAAAAATTAGCCGGTATGATAGCACAGGCCTGTAATTCTAGCTACCTGGAGGGTTGAGACATGAAAATCGCTTGAACTCGGAACAGGAAGTTTGCAGTGAGCAGAGATTGAACCACAGCACTGCAGCCTAAGCAACAGATTGAGACTCTGTGTCAAAAAAATCGTTTAAAAAAGAAGAAAAAGGAATTATGACAATGACAATCTTGATGGTGATAGGATGGTTTTCAAGAGTAGCCTACCCTCCTCAACCTCCATCTCTGGATTCTTTCTCTATTGCTATAGTTTCTGGAATTGGTAAAGCTGTGTTAGGTATGAGAATACATTGTAACTATTTAACTCTATACTAGTTTCATGTTAATCAAAACAAATTTTTGTTTTTAAAGCTCACTTGATCCTAACAAACACTTTATGAGGCATTTTCCCCTTTCCTAGATAAGGAAATGAAACCCAATAAAAATTAGACTGGTTCAAGGCAAAAACAGTAGGCCACAAACACAAGAAGTCATACAATTGTTATATTATGACTCAGAAATCATTTTTAACTTACTTATAAACTAATTTATTTGAGAAACATTTAGTGAACCTTTAAAATGTGCCAAATACTGCACCAATGATTGTAAAATGCTTAAAATGTTTCTTGGCACGTAGTGAGGACTCAACAATTATTTGTCCCTATCCTCTAATTCAAAACAATAATGATAGGTTTGGAAAGACCTGACAAAAGCGTAGACAATTAGTGATTCCAAGACTGAATGAGTACACATATGTAAAGAATGTAGTGTGTTTCTTGGTGCTTGGGAGACATTCAATTATTTTATGTTTTGTCTGAGCTGCCTTCACCCTTTTGCTTATGAACTTAATATCAAATATTATGTGAGGTAAATATAGGATTCTTCAGATTTACTGGTGGGAGGTGGATGTGAGTAAGAATTATAGACACACTTTTTATATGATTCTCAGACCTATTAGCTACTTCTCTAATAAAATTCTTTCAAAATCATAGAAAGTTAGAAATGAAAGTGGTAATAGGGAATATTAGGTTTATCTTATCTATAGGCTATTGGAATAATGAAGTGACTTTCCCAAGGTCACACAACAAATTAGTGACAGAAGCAGGAATAGAATACAAGCCTCTTGATTCACAAGAAAAAATTTATCCAGTTAATTCACACTTAATAGATTATACATCAAATTCTAAATTCCCTATTATTCACTGAAAAAATTTTACGAAGGAGAAAAATGAAGGAAAACTAAAGTCTCTATCATACGCCATCAGGAGAAAATTCAGCTTGGATAACCTTGGTTTTCTAAGGACCTTGGTATTTTTTGCCATCTGAAATGCAAGTGCTATCTGGAATGCTAATCTGAGTACTGACTTTTGTGTCAATGTTGAGGATGACTCATCAATACCACTGCTTGTAGAACATTTTCTGGGAAACTGAAGGACTACAACCTTTTGTGCTTTGTCTTCAAAACTGAAATTAACAAATGTGGAAAATTACAAATAAATTTTCCTCTGTATTTTTCCGTGATAGGAACATTTTAAAGATATATTCCTCACTGAGAAAATAATTATAGACTATCTGGCTTTGCCCTTTAGTGCCTGCCAAAGAAAGAAGAAAAACTATTCTTTGAGAAAACTTTTGAACATGGCAAAAGGACTAGAATCATTCTGCATCTTTTTAGAGTGCAAAACTAGACCCAGTGTAGTAAAGTCACAAAGAGGCAAGTTTTGCCTTACTTTAAGTACAAATTGTCTTGTAAGCCCCCTAGCTCCAAGCGCAGTGCATAAGATCCAAGAGTTTCCAGTAAGTATTTACTGATTTCTGCATCCAATTTACCTGAGCTTATCTTTGTCTTGGCACTTTCATCCTATATTGTCTGCTTACTTTACAGAGCCTCAAATATAGACTGTGAGCTTCTTGAAATCAGGAACTGTATCTTGTTCATTTTAGTCCATTCAGGCTACTATTACAAAATATCATAAACCGGGTAGCCTGTGAACAATAGACATTTATTTCTGTTGGTGTCTGGAGAGGGTTAGCTTTCTGGTTCACGGATGGTACATTCTGGCTTTGTCCTTACATGGTAGAAAAGGGGAATAAATTCCCTTGGGACTGTTTTGTAAAGCCACTAATCCCATTTACAAGGGCTCTGTCCTCTAGGCCTAATCAACCTGCAAGAGGCCCTAGATCTTTTTTTTTTTTCTTTTGAGATGGAGTATCACTCTCTCCATTGCCCAGACTGCAGCACAGTGACACTATTTCAGTTTACTGCAACCTCTGCTTCCTAGGTTCAAGCTATTCTCCTGCCACCACCTTTAAGTAGCTGGAATTACAAGTGTGTGCAATCATACCTGGCTAATTTTGTATTTTTAGTAGAGATGGGCTTCCCCATGTTGGCCAGGCTGGTCTCAAACTCCTGACCTGAAGTGATCTGCCCGCCTTGGCCTCCCAATGTGTTGGGATTATGGGAGTGAGCCACCGCACTCTAGCTAAGGCTCTACCATACAATCGCCATGGAGGTTAGGTCTCAACATATGAATTTGTAGGGTTGGAGGACACAAACTTTCATACTCTAGCATTGTTGATTAATGTATCCACGGACCTAACACAGAACTTGCCACATATTAGCATTTAATAAGTTGTGGAATAAAGGAAAGAAAAAAAGAAGGAAGTAGGAAGAGAGGAAGAAAGGAGAGGGTGAGAAAGAGGAAGGAATTGCATCAGAATTGTTCACCAATGGAATGAAACACTTTGCAACAGAACATTGCAACTCCTGTTGGACGACCATTTACTGAAGTTGTAGAGCTAATCTGAAGTTTCTTTGAATAATAAAATTTGACATATGGTAAATCATACACAGTATTGGAAAAGCTATATATGTCTTTTAAGAGTTTAATTATTTAGAAATTCCATTCAAAATGTGATATTGACTTGCCTCTGAAATTGTAAAGCTGTTTATTTAATTGTCAAAGCATAACGAATGAAAGTCTTGGCATTGAATATACATTTTTGATAAACGTGGCACTTTAATTTGGAAGCACAAATTCTCCATTAGGCTTATAGGTCTTCATCTACAGAAAGAAGACATTAAGTTATTCTTGCTACAAAAATAAGGACACTGAATTTGGTAGAACTGGTTTGAACTATGTTAAACTGAAGCAAAACTTGATTCTGACAATCTGTAATTATGGCTATATTATATCTGCCATAGAAGAATTCTAGGGAAAGAGAATATTCCCAAATACATAACACAGTCATTTTAGTACATATCTCAAGCTCATTTCAAGTAAATTCACTTCATGATAATGCTAATTTTCGTAATTTGATATACAAATTTCTTTTTCAGAAGCATATATGAAAGTAAAGGTTATGACTGTCACTATGAAAGGGTTAGGACATTATGCTGTGACAGTTAGTAGAGGAGAGCAAGAGCCTTTCGCAGATGATCTCGAAGCAATGTTTTTTTGTATTTTTTTCTTCCAACATGCTGCATCCACCCTGGCTTTGCCTGAAGTGACTCAAGCCTGTTTGTGAGTAGAATATTTTGTTATATCTCATCAGGAGATTCAAAATCAGTGTCTATGATTTATTCTTGACAATACCTCTGAGAAAGAGGAGCAGATGCAGTAATTCATTTGTTGCCATTCTGTTCAACAATCAGTTGATAAGTGGCCTTGTCACTCCAACTCCTCTGATTTAATGCATGAATCATAATCATCTCAAGCTTATCAAAATTAACTCTAATTATTTTATTCAGACTCATGATTTTTCTGATTCAAATGAAAAAAAGAAAGAAAACATGAAAGAAGGAAAGAAAGAAGAAAGGAAGAGAGGGAAGGAGGGAGGGAAGAAAAAGCAAGAAAGAAAGAAAAGAAAAAAGAAAGAAAGAAAGAAAGGCTTCTGCAAACAGATACCAGAGCAAAAAATAAATAAACAAAAGGTTAAAATGGAAGAAAAAGATTCCATAAGGTTCTTAACTAGGATTCTTCAGGCTACATATACAATCAAAATACCTGAAACAATAAGAAACATATCTTATATAACAATAAACATAAATCAGTGGTTCTCAGCCAAGATTAGCTTTGTGGAATGTTTTACTAGCCAGAAAACATTTAGCAATGCCTGGAGACATATTTTGTTTGTCACCAAAAGGAAAGAATACAACTAGCATTTAGTGGGTAGAGCCCAGAGATCCCAATAAGTACCCTATATTCCTACGATGCACAGATCAGCTTTCCACAACAAAATATTATCTGTTCTAACAGGTCCCTAGTGACAAGTGTGAAAAACATTTACTTAAACCTAGGGAAGTTCTAGCACAGGTAAATTCAGTGTCTGCATGACATCATCAAAGGCCTGGTTTCCTTCCATTTTTCTGCCCTCCTGTCTTTCTTCTGAGGCTGGCTAGCCTCATAATGTCAAGATAATAACACCTCATGATGCCGGGTGTTGTTTCCAGATTGTCATATGTCAGAGGGAGAATGCAGAAGCATTTTTGTTGACTTGTACTTCCCAAACCTCCATCACAATATTGGTTTAAGCCCATTATGATTAATCTATAGGTTTGGAACAGGTTCAGATTTCTCTGAAAAAAAAAAAAAAAAAAAAAAAAAATGGCCGTCTGATAGTTGAATAAAGTCACGTGGATTTTTTTCTTTTTTCTTTTTACAAAGGAAAAAAGAGATCAATGATTGTTGGATAGGCATTCATGGATAGGTAAGTTTGAAAAATAGGAAGATATTTCAGTCATCTTCCCAGGGTGTTCTTTGTCAGTACAAAGTTTATCCTTTTGGTGGCCATCTTTATGTCTTCTTTGGAGACATTTACATTCAACTACTTTGCCCATTTTTAAATTATTTGCTTTTTGCTCCTACACTGTAGGAATTTCTTACATATTTTGTAGAATAACTATCAGATTAATGGTTTATAAATAATTTTTCCCCATTCTCTAGGTTGTTTTAAACTCAGTTGTTTCCTTTGCTGAGCCTAAGCTTTTCGGTTTGATGTAGTCCCACTTACCCATTTTTCCTTTTGTTGCCTATGCTTTTGGTGCTATATCAAGAAATAATTGCCCAGGCCAAGGTCAGTAAAATTTTCTCCTGTGTTTTAATCTAGAAGCTTGCAGTTTTAGGTGTTACATTTAGGGCTTTAATCCACTTTGAGTTGATTTTTGTGTATGATGTAATAGGGGTTCGATTTTACTTTTGCACATGAATATCTAGTTTTCCCAACAACATTTATTGAAGGGACTATCCTCTACCCATTGTGTATTCTTGGTACTCTTGTAAAACAAGAATTAGTGGACAATATGTGCAGGCTTATTTCTGGAATCTCTATTCTGCTTCATTATTCTATATATCTGTCTTTCTGCCAGTTCTGCACTTTTTAAATTACTTTTGTTTTGTAATACATTTTGAAATCTGGAAGTGTGATGCCTACAGCTTTGTTCTTTCTCAAGATTGCTTGTGGTTCCAGATAAAGTTTAAGATTTTTTAAATTTCTGTAAAAGTACCATTGGGATTTGTTGGGGAATAGTATTAAATCTGTAGATCACATTGGGTAGTATGGCCATTTTAGTAATATTAATTATTATAATCCTTGAACACAGATTATCTTTTCATATATTGATGTCTTCTTTTTTCATCAATGTTTTATACTTTTCATTGTATAAATATTTCACTTCCTTGGCTAAGTTTATTCCTAAGTATTTTATTCTTTTTAATGCTATTGTAAAATGGCATTTTAAAATGCTATTGTAATGGTATCAGGATAGTGTTGGCCTCATAAATTGAGTTTCAAAGTATTTCCTCCTCTTCATTTGTAGGGAACCAGCCACCACATCACCTGTGGGTACTCTGAGTTCTGTGGTGACAAATAAATGAGAAAAAGACAGGTTAAGAATTCATATAGTGGGACCAGGGAGCCATCACTTGTAAATGGAGGCAGTGGAGGCCCAGAGCTCTGATTTGCCACAGTATTTATTGGTTACAATCACTTTGATCTATAGGGTAGGGGTGGAGTGATGGTGAGGAGAGTAATAACAGTGGCAGTTTGGGAGTTTCACAAAAGAAGAACATGTGATTATCTTTAGCCTATTATCTATGTGCAGCTGGTGGAACCTGGGCCTTACAAGGAGCCTACAAGTCTGGTTATGTCTTAGTGCTATGAAGGGGTTTTATATCCTTGAGTACAGTGTTTATGGTAACAGAGCCTAGGTCACCCTGCACCAGAACATGGGACATGGAGATGTTTGCCTCCCCAGAGGCCTCCCGTAGTTTGCTGTGGTTTGTTGTTCCCAGTTTATATGTTACTCATAACCATTTATGTAGGGACTCTGTAAGTCCTTTCTCCTTTGCTGCTTCCCCCAACATTCATTTTGAGAAGGAATGGTGCTAATTTTTCTTTAAATATTTGGTGGAATTCACCAGTGAATTATTTACCACTGATGTCGTCTAGTCCTGGGCTTTTCTTTGTTGGAAGGTTTTTGATTATTAATTCAATCTCCATACTAGTTATAGGTCTGCTTAGGTTTTCTATTTCTTCATTATTCAGTGTCAGTAGATTGTACAGCAATCTATTCATTGCTTCTAAACTAGCCAATTTGTTGGTGTATAATTGTTTATAATACTTTCATATGATCCTTTGTATTTCTGTGATATCAGTTTTAATGTCTGCACTTTCATTTCCAATTTATTTGAGTCTCCTCTGTTTTTCTTAGTAACTATATGATATGGTTTTGGCTCTGAGTGCCCATTCAAATTTCATCTCAAATTTTAATCCTTACATGTTGAGGTAGGAAACTGGTGGGAGGTGATTTGATAATGGGAGGTTTGCATTCTTGTGATAGCAAATGAGTTCTCACAAAATCTAATGGCTTAAAAATGTAGTAATTCCTCCTCTCTCTTTGTCTCCTGACACCATGTAAAACGTGTCTTTCTTCCCCTTCATATTTTCCATGATTGTAGGTTTCCTGAGGCCTCCTCAGCCATGTAGAATTGTGAGTCAATTAAGCCTCTTTTCTTCATAAATTATCTAGTCTCAGGTAGTTCTTTGTAGCAGTGTGCAAATGGACTACTATACCATAGATAAAAAATTGTCAGTTTATATTTAAAAAACTAATACTTTTATCAATCTTTTCTATTGTTTCTCTAGTCTCTGTTTCATTAATTTCTGCTTTAATCTTTATTATTTTATTCCTTCTGCTAACTTTGGGCTTTGTTTGTTCTTTTTTGCCCATAGTCTCAGGAGGTATAAAGATAAATTTACTATTTGAGATCTTTCTGTTCTTTCTACCCCCTAATTTACCAAACTTGTTACTTTCTGCTTTTTAATGTAGGAATTCATCATCATACATGTACCTCTTAAAACTGCTTTGCAGCATTCTGTAACTTTTAGCATGTTCTATTTTTTCTCAAGACATTTTTTCGACTTTTTTTCATTTCTTTATTGTTTCCTTAGTTGTTCAGGAATGTATTGAATCTCAATAATCTTCGTTGCTATCAAGATTCTTAATTGCCTGTCTGTCATTTTAGCCATTTCATTCTGGTTAAGAACCATTGCTGGAGGGGTAGTGCAGTTATTTGAAGGTAAGAAGATACTCTGGATTTTAGAATTGCCAGAGTTTTGCACTGGCTCTTTCCCATCTGTGTGGGCTAATGATCTTGCAACTGTGGTGAAATTTGAATACAGTCACTTCGTTTCATTTCTGGATGTTTTCAGAGGGCTTTTGCTGGGTCTTTATTTATGGTTGAATTCTTGCGCTTGGTTTCACAGGGGATTATATTAACAAAGTACTTTTGGTGTTACAGATTGAGCGATGATCCAGTAGATGGCACTTAAGCTTAATGGCTGGTAGATAGGGTATTATTTTGTGTGGCTCCTCTGTATTTCCTAATTTTTGCAGCCATACCCCTTCTCAGTGCTCTGAGACTGTGGACTCCTCTCTCACTCAAGTGCTGGCCACAGACCTCAGCTTGGCATTCCCAGGCTATGTGCCGCAGCCTTGGGGTAAGCTAATGCATTTTGTTTCCTCTATGGCTTGGGTGTAGCAGAGGCAAGGACCTTGGCATTGGCAATGGCAGAATGCCTGTCACTTGTCTCTGGGAGTTTCACCCCAGAGAAACACAGAGCCTCTGACACTTAGAATGATAAGCTGGTGATGGGGCAGCTGAGCTGTGGGTCCAAACTGGAGGTCTTACCTCATGAATAGCTTGGGGTCAGGGACATATGATATGGTTCGAATGTATCCCCATATGTTGGAAACCTAATTGCTTATGTAACAGTATCAAGAAGTAAGGCCTTTAAGAGGTTATTGGGTCATGAGGGTTAAGTACTCATGAATGGATTAACACCATCATCATGGAGTCAGTTAGTTCACCTGGGAGTGAATTAGTTCTCATGAGAGCAGGTTGTTATAAACGTAAGCTTGGCTTGTTACTGTATTGTACACTCTCACTTGTCTTTTAACTTTTCTGCCATATTATGATGTGGTACAAAAGCCTTTACCAGGAGCTGCCATCATGCCCTTTTTCTAGCCTCCAGAACTATAAGCCAAATAAAATTATTTTCTTTATAAATTACCCAGTCTCAGGTATTCTGTTATAGCAACAGAAATAGACAAAGCACACTGCACATATTTAAAGTTTACAACTTGATAAGTTTTGACATGTGTTTCCATCTATACAAAACATCAACCCAATCAAGAACATATCTGTTATCTTCAAAAATCTCTTTGTCCTCATTTGTCATCTCTTCAGCTCACCTTTCCCTGCCCCTCCCCTGGTTCCCGAGCAACCACTTCTCTGCTTTGTATCACCACAGATTAATTTTTTGAAGAATTTTAGATAAATAAAACCAAATAATATGTACTGTTTTCAACTTGGCATAATTATTTCTTTGTAGAGAATCATGTCTACACATAGAGATGTTTGAAATTCCCTTTTTTTTTTTTTTTTTTGAGATTGAGTTTCACTCTGTCGCCTCAGTTGAAGTGCAATGGTGCAATCTCGGCTCACTACAACCTCCACCTTCAGGGTTCAAGAGATTCTTCTGCTTCAGCCTCCTAAGTGTCTGGGATTACAGGAATGTGCTACCACAGCTGGCTAATTTTTGTATTTTTAGTAGAGACGGGGGTTTCACCATGTTGGCCAGGCTGGTCTCAAACTCCTGACTTCAGGTGATCTGCCCACCTCTATGCGCCTGGCTTGAAATTCTTGCTTTCCAGTACAAATGTTTTAAATTTCTTTTTGTTTTCTTGCTACCTGGCTAGAGACTCTACTGCAATGTAAAACAAAAGCTATAAGAGCAGATATCCTTCCCTAATTCATGACCTTAATGGGAAAGCATTCTGTTTTTCACTATTTAAAAAGATATTAATATAGGTTTTTCAAACACACTCAGGTGGAGGGAAATTCCTTCTGTTCTTATTTGGTGGAAGTTTTTTTTTGTTTTTTTTTAATCAGGAATGGATTTTGAATTTCAACAAATACTTTTCCATATCTGCTGATATAAACATTCTTTTTCTTCAGCTGGTTTGATAGTGTGCTAAATCACATTGATTCATGTTCGAATATCAAAACAAGCTTTTATTCCTGGGCTAAATCCAACTTGATCATCATGTGTTGTCCATTTTATACAATGTTGAATTTAATTTACTAAGAACTGGCTAGTAATTTTTCCAAGTATGTTCATTAGGGATATTGGTTTGTAGTAGTATTTTTGTAATATTTTTATCTGGCTTTGACAAAACTCATAAAATGAGTGGTAAGTATTCTTTTCTTTTCAATTTTCTATAAGAAATGAAGCATTTGTGTATGGCTATGACTTTTCTACTTTTAAAAATGCTTGACAGACCAGTGAAGCTATAAACTCCAGGCTTGAAGTTTTTTTGTGGGAAGGTTTATAACTGAAAATTCAATTTCTTCATAAGAATAAGGGCTATTCTGGTTATCTATGTCTTCTTTAGTGAGCTTTGATAATGTGGATCTTTCAAGAAATTTGCCAGTTTTATTTAAGTTGTAAAGTTTAGTGATGCAAAAATGTTTATTAAATTTAGTGTAAAATGTAATTAAAGTTAAATAAAATGTAAAATTCTCAATCGCACTAGAAGATATTAAGGATAATCTTCAATAAATACCTATGGCTCTTTGCTCCTATATTGTACAGCACAGATAAAGAATATTATCATCATTGTAGAAAAGTTCTATTGGCAACTCAGGAGATGACTATTAACAGTTAATATAAGTTGCATGTATGATAAAACCCATTCTTGTATGTTATTTATTAATTAGGGTTTAAGATTGGGAATAAGTCAGCTCAAGCTAAGAAGTGAGATTTGTCCCCCAAATCAATTCAGTTCTAAGAAGATTTTCATTTTTAATTATACTTTTAATCTAGAAGGTAGAAATTAGATCCACATACTTATTTGCAAAGATTTAATTCCCTTTTAGTGTAGAGTTTATCTAAGTAGACAGTACTTCCTGCATTCAGTAGGGCAAGTTGCTAAGTGAAGCTGGCCTCTCCTACTTGACTTGGTGAAGCCTGGGAAAGACGGAAGCATATTTAAAACAAAAACAATAGACATAGAACTTCTAATCACTAAGTTCTACCCTTTGAGAAACATGTGACTGTGAGTATTTTGTATTTCCATAAAGTCTTTTTCATAGAGAATTTCTGTGACTCATTGCTGAAAAAGATAGCTTGGTATGTATTTATACTGAAATATGGATATACTTTAGCTGTCCTGAAACCTGCAAATCAGAATTTCCATGGTGAAACCATCACTTGTTACAGGGATTGGTATTTTAATGGGTTAGGGAAATTCAGAAGGCTGCTCTGAGAAGAATTTCCTCTTTGTTTTGCTTGCATTTCTAAATGATTTGTTTCAAGTGGTTGGTCCTGTTGATGAGTATGTGTTCTAATTTTTCAAACCAAAGCAGAGATAATCAGTTAAATGTAACACCTTGACCTAAAGAGTTGGTGTTTTTTCAGGACTGGTTTTGTGGGAATGGAAAAAAATCTTTACAATTTAGGATTGGTGAGAACCTTTACTTTTCTTACCTGGAAGGGTAATCAGAAGCTCTTTTTCTATTCATTTAATTAACATTGCCTGATAGCTGGTTTTTTTCCATCCATATTTCCACACCCAGGATGTTTGCTAATAACTGACTGTTTATATATTTTCCATGGTGTTGGGTAATTCAGAGCTTATTTGGGACAAAATAGATTTGGGTTTGAATGTCCTTTGCTATGTTACTTAGTGGATCTGACCCTCAATTTCTGAACTCTAAAATTGGTGATTAAATAAAACTTATAAGAAGATAGTAAAAGCAAAGTAATTAAGTGCCTGTAACTTACTGTCACACAAATTTGTATCCATAAAGTTAGATCTGCCAATTTCTTAGCAAGTTGATCTTGTAAGCATATAAATCTGAAGTGTCCTGATTTGTAAATAAGCACACACACACACACACACACAGACACATATGTTATATATAATCATATTGCTATGTAGACTGAATGTAATAGCATTTGTAAAGTACTTAGTACAGTACCTGGTTTAAAAATAGAATCTATCCTTGTTTTTATCAGAGCTTATTGCCAAGTAGATAACATACTGTAACTAAAATTTAGTATATGCCTGGCAAATTTTACTTCCTTTCCATTCTCCTCATCTAACCAATTACTTTTAATTCAGATTTGCTTTATTAAAACCAAATACATTTGGCTCTTTATATATTTTTCTTTTAATATTCATCTTTTGCTTCCTTCCTTTCTTTTTCTAGTCAGATCAGACTAATTTCTCACAGAAAAATCCACAGATATTATTTCAGGGGTATCCAAATTTTCAATTTTAGACCTTGTCTATGTGAAAAAATTCCAGCAATTTTTATCTATACAGAACTATGCATTGCAGAAATTGTTTTAAAAAGCATTGCCTAAGCAAGTCACATATGGAACATAGGAGGTTGAAGGAGAAATACTATTGAACTATTACTTATAGAGTATAGTAACAAAAGTGTTGTAGTTTAGTTTGCAATTTTGAGACAAAAGACATTTTCACTTAGGATTTTTGTCCAGTCAACAAGTGACATTTAGGGACGTCAAACTGCCTTCCTTTTATCAAATGTAACAGAATATTTATAAAAATGGGGAATACAGATCAGATGGTCAGATTAAAGAGGGAGTTGCAGGCCAGCGAGGTGGCTCAGGCCTGTAATCCCAGCACTTTGGGAGACCAAGGCAGGCAGATCAGGAGGTCAGGAGTTTGAGACCAGCCTGACCAACATGGGGAAACCCCGTCTCTACTAAAAATGCAAAAAATTAGCCAGACGTGGTAGTGCATGCCTGTAATCCCAGCTACTCGGGAGGCTGAGGCAGGAGAATCGCTTGAACCGGGAGGCGGAGCTTGCGGTGAGCCCAGATCACGCCATGCACTCCAGCCTGGGCAACAAGAGAGAAACTCCATCTCAAAAACCAAACAAAAAAATGATTTTTATAAATTACCCAGTCTCAGGTGTTTCTTTACAGCAATGAGAGAACATACTAATATACCTGATCTTCTATAATCTAAGAGCAAGGCGGGCTGGTATTAAAGCGCTAAAGCCTAGCCAGGCCCAGGAACTTTTGCTAGTGTAGCTGACAGACAATATCCTAGATAATTGCATAACTCTTGCTGCTCTCAATCTGTTTTTGCATCCAAAGTGCTATGATAGTGTACCTGATATTTGAAGCTTTTATGGTTCCAGTTTGCCTTTACAAACTTTCTAAAATGGTAATGTAGATTGGGAAATTCTGGCTTGAACAGCCATCCATTATTACACCAGACATATTGTGGCTGCTGCCGGTAATGAGTCCTGAGCTGTTCTATTAAAGGCAACATATTACTCTGCGAAGTTTATGATAGAAGTCTTGCTGAAACAAGCAAATACCGTCTATTATGCTAATCTTCTATTTATATAACAAATAGCTGGCCTCTGGCTCTGCTTTGTCCTCTTATGTGTGTCTGGGCTGCTGGGTTTGCATACGGGTGAATATTTTTAGGCTTTTTTAAGCAGCCAGAACACCAGTCAATGCAGGATCATCCTGACAACCCATTTTATATCTCAACACCTGATGCTTTCTCTGAGTGCTTCATAAAAGCAGCGTTTATAATTTCCATCTCTAATATAGTCATAAAAACCTGACGTATCTTTTCAGAAGAGAGCTTTGCTATAAAGAGGGAAAATTGAAGTAAATTAAGTCAGGGAGCTTTTTGAGCTGTCAAGTAAGATGTTGTATACCATCATGACATTTCAACCCACAACTTGGTGCTAAATCTTATCAATTGAGCTGATGAGCTGTGTCTGCATAAAAGTAAGAATACTAAGCTAGTCAAATACCTAAGAAGCTTGCCTTATCACAGTCTATTCTTCCAAGCACCTAATCAAGGGCATTTATTCCCCATGGTTGCAGTGAAAGTGGAAGTATCAATAAAGACCAATTGTTTATTAGAATTTGCTCAGTGTTGAGCAGAGAAACTTGCAGAAATCTTAAACTTCATCCATTCAGATATTCATAAAAGCTTCATATGCCTTCATAATTGGAAGCTCATTGCAATTAAACATCAATAGGTTCTTTCTTTGCATGATTGCAGAAAGAAGGATTAACAGAAATGGATAAATGAAAAAGATTATAGTGCATAAACTTATTCTTAATGTACTTGCTCTGCTGTGTTAGTGACTGGCAGCTTTGTTTTGTCTCCAAATGCCCTTTCCAACTGTATTCACGAGGGGAAATATTTCCATGCATTTGGATTAAAATGTAGAAATTTCCTCTGCCTTTTCTCCTCACACTGAGATAAATAGACTTATAACTTATTATAGTCTCAAATCTAGCTTTAATTTAGAGATTAGATTAGATGGCCAAGCCCAAGATGTTAATTACACATTTCAATCTTCATTCAAAGGTAAATGTCCTCCCTCCTGCCTATACCCACAAAGTAAAGAGTGAAGTTGTCTGTAGGAATGGAGATACAGTCAGATTTTTCTCCTTTATTCCACTCACTTCTTTTGTCTTTCATACCAGAGTGGGAAAAGACAGTGTGGGGGCCATAGGCTCCTGGTCCCCTAAAGGTGTGCTAAAAATCACTAACACGATTTATAGAATAAAAAGCATACAAACTTATTTGACATAGATGCACTGGAGCCTTTAGAATGAAGATCCAGTTTCCCAATTAGATACAAAACTTAATGTACCATTCTGAGGTTATGGAACGAATGGGGGCTTAGATTCTGGCTAGCAAAGGTGGTCTTGTTACATAGTGAAGCCTGTTTTAGAGAGAATAGATGGTAAATGTTTCTTTTCAGACTTCTAAAGGTGTCAGACTCTCAATCCCTTCTGGATCTGAGGAAAGGCATAGAAAGGGAGGGGGCATGACTGTATTAGTAGAAATTATCTTCAGATGGAAATTTTCCTCACTTAATACAGCTCTGCAAGGCTGCTTCTGTCAGGATGGCTAAGGGAAGCCATTTCAAAAATATGTCAAAGAAATATATTTGGGGGTAAAGTTTTTAAATTTCCTTCAGTAGGAAGAGGAGGTAAGAGGATAAGGCAATTTAAAATCATATGACGTCTTTGTGTAAAAGACTATATCTGTGATGATGAATCTTAAGTTTGTGTAACTGGCTTGAATTTCTCCCTTAGTCTCCAGACTCATATTTCCAACTGCCTACTCAGCATGCTCATGTGGATTTCCAACACTCATCTTAAATTTAAGATGTCCAAAGCTCAACCAATACTTTTTCCCTAAAACTTCTTCCACCTCAAGTCTACCCAGTCTCAGGGAATCATCTTTCCAATTGTTGAGTCTTTGGAGTCATCCTTGATTCTCTCTTCTTTTCATATATCCAATTTCTCAGGAAGTATTGTGGATGCTACCTTCAATATACATCCAGAATTTACAACTTCTACTGCTACTAGTGGATTCCAAGCCACTACCATCTCTCAGCTATATTGTTTTCTTCTACCCATTCTCTTTGTCTCTACCCTTCTCCCTTTGTGCTTAATTAGAAGCTAGTGTAATCATAGCTTAAAGCCCTGAAATGACTCTTGTTTTACTGATAGCAAAAGCCAAAGTTGTGAGACTGAACTATAAGGCCCAACATAATCTGGTCCCCACAATCTCTCTGATTTCCATCTATGACTAGGTTTCCTTGCTGTGTTAGCACAGCACATTGGCCTTTTCCTTGTTCCTTAAGTGTGCCAGGAAAATTTCCATCATTTTGGTGTTTGTACTGGCTGTTTCTTCTACCTGAGTGCTTACCTTCACAGTTTACTTCATTACCTCCTTCAAATCTTTGCTCAAATTGTTACCTTCTTTTCCTAATGATGTCTACCCTGTCTACCCTGGCATTCCTCATTCTCCTTAGTCTGATACTTTGTTTTTATGTTTGCCTCTAACATTAGAATAAAAGTTCTACAGAGGTGACAATTTGTGTCTGTACTACATACTAATGTGTCTTCAGCACCTAAAATATTATTTAACTTTGTCTAGAAGCTCAATAAAATTTATGGATTGAATTGGGTGATGTACATTTTTGGATTATTGGAAGCTTCCTGACACTAGAGACTTTTCTTCTACAGTTCCTTTGACCTGAATGGACGCATTCACCCTTGACTCCTAACATTCCCAGTAATCTATTATAACTCTAACTTCTGCTGCTGTGAACCCTCAATCCTCTGTACAGTTCATTAGGAGCAAGATGACCTAAAGAGACCCACATCTAGTCCATGAAAAACATTTCAGTCCTTACCCCACCCTACCCTGCAGGTCAAACCAACCCTCTCCTGCTTATATGGGCTGATTAACATTCTTAGGTGTGACTCACACTGTTTAGTTTGGGTTTTCCAGAGAGACATATAGAAAAAGATGGTGGCTCTTATCTCTGCAGTCCCTCCAGTAATGTGGTATTGCTTCTAGTTTACTGATTTCCTTGCTAGAGACAGGTCTAGTGGCTTCCACTTAGCCTTTCCTACCACAGAAGCTCTCAATATACAGATCGGAAACCAATGTGAGGATTCTTCCCTGGTTTCTGAGCATGTTTGTACCAATTCTGTATATTAAAACTGGGAAAATAACCACAGGATAGTTTTGGGGACTGTATTAATTTGGGTTCTCCAGAGAAACAGAACATGTAGGATGTTTATTTGTTCACACATGTATTTTAAGAATTGACCCTTGTGATTGTGGAGGCTTAGAAAGTCTAAAATGAGATAAAGGAGGCTAGCAGTTTGAGACTCAAAAAGAGTTGTAGTGTGAGTCCAAAGGCACCCTGCTGGTGAAAAAGGACAAGCTGATATAGATAAAGTCCAAAGGAAGTCTACTGGCAGAATTCCCTCTTGCTTAGAGAAGTCTACCTTTCATTCTGTTTAGGCATTCAATGGACTGGATGAGGCTCACTCAAATTATGGAGGGCAATCTGCTTTACTCAGTATCTATCTATTCAAATGGAAGTCTCATCCATAAACATCCTCACAGACACATAGAGAATAATGTTTGACCAAATATCTGAGCACCGTGGCCCAGTCAAGTTGATGCGTAAGTATACCATGACAGACCCACTGGGCCTGCTAAAGTGGTCCTGAGCTAAAACTCCACTGAATACTTGAACTCTATAAGCCTCTACTCCAACTGATGGATCACAATGTCATTTTGAGTCTCATGGCAATAGTGTCAATGTAGAGAGAGGCCCAATAATCCCTGAAAAGTTTGGTTCTTTCCTTTCTCCAGAAGCTTATTCGTTCTAATAAAAGACTGTAGGTCTCTTTGTGGAAGACTGGGAGAAAAATTAATGGTATACATTTTTGGCAGTATAGCAGGGTTCTTCCTCCAGGGAACCTGATTTTCCACTCTTTCAAGAGATTCTGTATCTGCCAATGGGCTGAAGTCTGGAAATTATTCAAATAGGTGTTTATAATACAATTTAGACTTTCTGTTCACTTGACCTACAACTCTTCCACTTATAGAGATCAAATAAGAATTTAATAGATTGCTCACATATTAACTTCTATGGACACTATGATCAAATAACCAATGTCATAGGTCCCAGTGAGTCAGATATTCTGATTACTGCTTTGACTCTGCTGTTCTTTATGGTAGCCATGTCCATCAGCCATTGGTAATTAAATGCTTCCATCTGGCCCCCTTCATCGTGAGATCCAATTATCCCTACTGCATTTAGGTTTTCCAATTTGGGAAACTCATTCTTAAGATTTTGTTCCTTTACAATTACTCTGGATACCAAAATCTGTATTAGTCAGAGTTCTCTAGAGAAACAGAACCATTGAGAGAGAGAGAGGTTGTTTTTAAGAAATTGGCTCACAGGATTATAGAGGCTAGTAAGTCTTAGCAAGTCTGAAATTTGTAGGACAGGGCGAGCCAGCAGGCTGGAAATTCAGGTAAAAGTTGATTTTGTAGTATTCAGTCTGAAGACTAGAAACTCAGACAGAATCTCTATGTTCCAATCTGGAAACAGAATTCCTTTCCTGGGAAACATCAGTCTTTGTACTAGGCCTTTAACTGATTGGATGATGCCCACCCATATTATATAAAGTAATCTGATTTACTCAAAGTCTACTGATTTAAATGCTAATCACATGGATATGATTTGGCTGTGTCCCCACTCAAATCTCATCTTGAATTCCCACATATTATGGGAGAGACCCAGTGAGAGGTAATTGAATAATGGGGGCAGGTCTTTCCTATGCTATTCTCCTGGTAATGAGTAAGTCTTACAAGATCTTATGGTTTTACAAAGGGAGTTTCCCTGAAAAAGCTATCTTTTGTTATCTGCCACCATGTGAGATGTATCTTTCACCTTCTGCCAGGATTGTGAGTCCTCCCCAGTCATGTGGAACTGTAAGTCCATTAAGCCTCTTTCTTTTGTAAATTGCCCTGTCTTGGGTATGTCCTTATCAACAAAGTGAAATGGACTAATACTCATATCTAAAAAATACCTTCAGAGCAATATCTAGACTGGTGTCTTATCAAATAACTGGTCATCATAGGCTAGCTAAGTTGAACAATAAAATTAACCTTTACATGGACCTAACCATCTAGGAAACTGCAAGGAACACATTTCTCATTCTTTTCAGCAGGCTTGAGGCAAAGTTTGGGGGTTAGGAACTCACAGCATCTAACAGGCTTTTTCAAACATTTGTCTCCTCAAATCCTTTCTTTGACTTTCTGACATGGTTTTCTTTAGTCAGTTTATTGAGGTATAATTTACATATGATATCAGTTTTGACAAATACAGTTGACTCTTTAACAGCACAAGTTTGAACTGCATGGGTCTGCTTATACAAGGGTTTTCTTCCCCTTCTGTTATCCCTGAGATGCAAAAGCAACTCCTCCTCTTCCTCCTGCTCTGTGTGAAGGTGCTAAGGATGAAGACCTTTCTCAGGATCCACTTCCACTCAGTAAGTAGTACATATTTTTTCCCTTTCTTATGATTCTCTTAGTAACATTTTATTTTCTCTAGCTTACTTTATTTTAAAAATAGAGTATACAATACATATAAAATTCAAATATGTATTAACCAGTTGTTTATTTTATCAGTAAGACTTCCAATAAATAATGGAAGGCCCAGCTCAGATTTGGGGGAGTCAAAAGTCATATATAGATTTTTGACTCCAAGGCAGTCGGTGCTGCTAATACCTGCCTTGTTCAGAGGTTAACTTTATATACAGTAATGAAACCACATCTTTGTGATCATGCATAAATTGTTTAAATTGTATTTTAAAATATTTTTTTCTCATCTTCAGAGGAGCAAAATAAAATCTAAATTTCTTACAGAGTTTGTTTTAAAAAAAATCAATGATATAAATCCCTAGTATAAGGTCTGGCACATATTAGAAGCTTGATTAATATTGGTTCCCCACCTGTCCTCTTGCTGACAGCAAAGGCTAGTTTTCGTATATTTTTACATGCCTCAGCAACTAATATGGGGCAGGGCACATATAAGATGCTGACTAAATGTTTTTGGAGTGAACAAATATGTCAAGTGCTAGAAATATAGAGAAGAGAAACAATTAATTATAAATCCATTAAGATAATTACATATCCTTTCTTTCACCTCTGTAATTACCAAGCAACTTTCTCATATTAATTTGATTCCCAAGAAAACTTCCCTATTAGAAAGAGGACATACTATCCACTTTACTTTAGAATTTTGGTCCATGAGGCAATAATGTTTCTCATTATAAATCAAGAAATTAGCTTTCAAGTTACTAATCAATCTCTAGTGAGTTTTATTAGCATCAATTAGTCCCCTAAAATCAGATCAACCTTGAATAAATTAATAGGAGAGATCTTTTGACATTGAGAAGATGATGATCAAGGTTCTTAGCCCCATGGAGGCTTTGCAAGGTACCACATAAGCTACCAACAACCTTCTTACTTGGAAATTGGTAAGTCTGAGTTTAGCATAGTGGGTACAGAAGTATCAGGGCTGGGCCTTCCATTATCCTTTCCCTTTGCTTAAGCACTGCTTATATTTCTGAGGAAAAAAATGTGAATAGAGGCCGGGTGCAGTGGCTCACTCCTATAATCCAGCACTTTGGGAGGCCGAGGTGGGTGGATCATGAGGTCAAGAGATAGAGGCCATCCTGGTCAGCATGGTGAAACCCCATCTCTACTGAAAATACAAAAAAAAAAAAAAATTAGCTGGGCGTGGTGGCGCATGCCTATAGTCCCAGCTACTCGGGGGACTGAGGCAGGAGAATTGCTTGACCCCAGGAGGCGGAGGTCGCATGAGCTGAGATCGCGCCATTGCACTCCAGCCTGGGTAACAAGAGCAAAATTCCATCTCAAAAAAAAAAAAGAATGCTAATAGAATTCAATCTAAGTTCCAAAAGATATAGAGTCAGGGATCCGCCCCAAGCTGGTTCCATTAATTGTTTACTGCGTTATCTTCCACTAACACCCCTCTGTTCACATTAATCATAACAGGCTTCTTATTACTCCTTCTTACCTCTCCTTTTCTCAGCCCTGAAATGACTTCTTTTCATCCTTACATACACAAATAAGTAGTGAAATAATTTTCAAAGCCTGGCTCAGGCATGCTTCATCCCTAGAGTCTACCTTGATGAGGTTGTTTGCTCCTACTGTTTTCTTTATTCTATCAAGTCTTTGGACTTTGCATCAGAATGCATAAGATACTTTACATTATATTTAGGTAACTTATAAATTCAGGCAGGAGACTTGATAATGCAAAGACAGAAACATGATTGTGGTATTCAGCACCCTAGATGGTTCCTGGTGACCGCTGCTTTCTATTTATCTCTTTGCATAGTTCCATTCCACACTGAATAGGGCTGATTCTGTTTAACCAAGAGAATAAGGCAGAAGTAATAGTGTGTAACTTTCGATGTTGATTGGCTAGGTTTTAGAAAGTACTGCGGCCTTAGCTTGTGCTCTTGGATAGCACACCCTGGGGGAAGTCAGTCACCATGCCATGAAGACACTCAAGGAATCCTATGGAAAGGCCCATGAGAAAAGAAACTGAGACCCTTTGCCAACAGCCAACACTCTTTGCAGCCATGAGTGAGCGACCTTTGAAAATATTCTCCATTTCAGTTAAGCCATTGAATAAATGCAGCCCGAGCCAAAACCGAAGATAATATTATAAGAGACTCAGCCAGAACATCCCATCTGAGCCACATTTGTATTCCCGCTCATTAGAAACTGAGCGATAATAAGAGATTTTTGTTGTTTTCAGCCATTAACTGTTGAAGCCATTCATTATGAATGACAAATACCTAATATACATGTTCAAATTGGCTTAAGGAAAGAAAGTATTGCTTATGTAGCAGAAAAGTCCAAGGGTATGGCTTTAGGGATGGATGAATTCAGGTGCAAAAAATATTTGTCAGAAATCTGTTTCATCTCATATCTTGGTTTTCTTTTTTCCTTCAGTGGCTTCTTCTGCAGACAGATTCTCCTTATGAGGAAACTAGATGAACTGAAGAAGCTCCAGTTGTAAATGTTAACATGCTAGCTATATTACTCAGGGTTCTCCATAGGGACAGAACTAACAGGATATATGTAGATATGAAAGAGATTTTACTAAGGGGAATTGGTTCACATGATCACAATGCGAAGTCCCACGATAGGCTGTCTGCAGGCTGAGGAAGTAATGAAGCCAGTAGTGGGTCAGTCTGAGTCAAAAGTCTTCAGTCTGTGGCCGAAGGCTGAGAACCCCCGGGAAACCTCACTGGTGTAAGTTCAAGAGTCCAAAGACTGAAAAACCTGGAGTTCTTCAATGAAAGCTGCTGGCGGGAGGAACAGAAAGCATCCAGCAAGAGAGGAAAATGAAAGCTGGAAGACTCAGCAAGCCAGCCGTCCCCACTTTCTTCTGCCCTGTTTGCTCTGTGTGCTGACAGCCTATTGGAAGGAGACCCACATTGAGGGTGAGTCTTCCTCTCCCGGTCCACTGACTTACACGTCTATCTCCTTTGGCACTACCCTCAAAGATACACTCAGAAACATACTTTACCAGCTATTTAGGCATGGAAACCTTCAATCCAATCAAGTTGACATCTAATAATAATCATCGCTTTAACAATAAAGAGAAAAAAAGTATCTCTTTCCCAATAGTTTAAGCAGACATTGAGGACTGAATCTTGTTGACCTGCCTTGGGTTGTATGCAAGTCTTCGAGGCCAGTGGTTAGACTGGTAGAGATTAGAGCGAAGTCATTTAACCAACCTTGGGACAAGAGGTAGGGCAGACTTTTACCACAGAACTGTCTTATGGGAAGAAGATGATATTCAAAAAAATAATTGAAGGGCTATGTCCCTAGAGTGGGTGCTGAACTGGAAGAATTACAGGCTTCAGTTACAGACAATTATAAACTGGAATAATATTCCCAAAGCCCTACTTTGATCGTGTTACTCAGAATATGAAGACTGTATTAGTCTGCTTTCACACTGCTGATAAAGACGTATCTGAGACTGGGCAAATTACAAAAGGAAGAGGTTCAACGAACTTACAGTTTCACGTGGCTGGGGATGCTTCACAATCATGGCCTCAGGCTCTCAACTAGCTGGGATTACAGGTTTGTGCCACCACGCCGGGCTAATTTTTTGTATTTTTCGTAGAGACAGAGTTTCACCACGTTGCCTGGGCTGGTCTCAAACTCCTGACTTAAAGTGACCTGCCTGCCTTGGCCTCCCAAAGTGCTGGGATTACAGGCATGAGCCACCGCACCTGGCCACAACGTGCTTTTATTTGGATGTTTGTACTGTGTCTACACATTCAGTTTAAATTAAATCTCACAACAGAGATGATGCTTAATATAACTCTAATTTTAATTTTAAAGAAGTTTAAACTTAATTTTAACTTTAAAGTTTATGTTTAAACTTTAATTTTAATTTTAAAAAGATAAAGTTTAAAGAAACTTTAACATTTCTTTAAACTGATTATCAAAACTTCAAAAGAAATTTACCACGATTAGACATTATTTATAACAAGAAAATAAAGTCATATTTTACAGACTTGTCATGGGTTAGAATAATTTAAGGTTATTCCATCAGATACCAAAATAGAACCAAATGCTGCCTCTTTTGTGTATCCAAACCCCAGTGCACCCAGGAACAAATTTGATTCCTGAATGCACTCTACTTGTAGTCCTTCTCTACTGACATTAAATGTAACTATTTGGTCACAAATATATCAAGACTGAATAAAAATTTAGTGCTAGTGTTTCCAGCAATTTATTCTGAATTCCTTCTGTTCTCTCTTAAATCTCCATACCCAGGAAGAATTGTTGGGCTGAGGGGAGGAGGGCTAGAGCAGGAATCAGTAGACATTACCATTTATCTGTATAGTATCACAAACAAATAAATAGCAGATGTGGCTCTTGCCGGTCTTCTACTCTTTCCCCTCTATTTCATCATAAATATCAATTATGTAATAGGTTCGGCTGGCATTAAACACTGAAATAAGAAAAATTTAGAACATATTATAACCGCTTTTTATTACTGAGATACTTAGAAATGTAAAAATGAACATATGTTTTGTAGGAACACTAAGTTTTTCCAGTGTATAGCGTGTCTTTTATTATACTGACTCTTTAAAAATGAAATTCCAGAATGCTCCTTTTACTTTTTTAATTTTGAGAATTAGCTTCTGTAATAGTTTAATGGAGAGCTTCTCCAAGGAGATGGTGGAGTGGTACATGTATAAGTTGTTCAAATCAAAATGGAGTCATTCATGTTAAAACAAAACAAAACAAAAAACCTTGACAAAGAGAGCCAGGAACGGCTTTGAAGAAACGGTTCTCATGCTCATGTTTTTGAGAAAAACTATCACAAAAGATTCTGCAAAAACCACAACTGTACACAAAGGCCATTTCAATTTACACAAAAAATACTCCTGCAAGGACATCTGCATAGCAACTGCCTGTCCATACTCAGACTGGTGTGACCCTTGTTACTGATCTTTGTAGCCAATAATAATTGTTTTAAAATAATTGTGTAATCTTGTAATTTTTTTTTTCTTTAAAGGAAATTTTTTTTTTCTTTACCTCCCTGAGTACATACATAGTTTACTATGGCATGCGTATTTCTATTGCAATGCTCTATTCCCTAAATACCTTTTTCTTTTAGAGAGCCTTTCTCTGTTTGTTATTTAGGTTGATGTATATGGTTACAGAAGTAGACATGGAAAAGATCACCATTGAAAGGAACTAGCGATTCTTAGAACTGGTATGCAATAATCACTTGAGCCCTTTGAGCTCTCTGTTTCCATGATTTACCTTTTCTGCCCTGGTGAGTCTTCTCAGAGGCTGAACCACTCTCTTTTTGGTAGTAGATATTTTCTTTACTTGGAATCTAGACCTGATAAAGCCACTTTAGTAAAGGACGATATGTTCCTCCTGGGGTGATAAAAGTGTTTCTGTCTTTTCTGGTAAGACCTTTCTTGAGTAAAGACACATGTCTTTCTGGATCGAGTGCTCTTCTTTCTACAAAATCTACTTTCCATTCATGAAGTATGTCTTTTCTGGTGAGTCTACTTTTGGGCTGCATGTTTAGTTCAATATTTTTTTTCAATTTGTATGCCTGGGTTAAGATTTTTGCGAATACTTGGTTTCTTTTGATTGGCTTGAACTTTTTTGTTGCTTGTTTCTAAAAATCTTCTGATTGCAGCAAAGGTTAAGAAGAAAAGAGAATAGTTTTGTAAGAGAAAAAAGCTTGGGTAGGAAACTTTTGTCCTAAAGTAAATGACTGGTTATTTAAGAAAGAAAAAGTGCAGGACAGAGCAGAAAGTCCAAGAATATCATAAATAATGTGAGTTTTGGTAAAGTTTGTGAAGGGGGGATTTATAAAAATAATTTTGTGTGTGATAAAATTGGTTATAAGAAAATTATAATTTTAAAGAAGAGCCAATATTAAAAAAAACGTACAAAACTAAAAAGTTTGGTTCCCTATGTAGGAAAAACAAAGTATTGATTTATGCTTAGAATAGTTGCAAGTGGTTTTGATTTTTGATTTCAAAATCTGCTTCTTTAACAGCCATTTTCTGTTTTTGTTTTTGAGAGGGAGTCTCTCTCTAGTGCCCAGCCTGGGGTGCAGTGGCGTGATCTCAGCTTACTGCAACCTCCACCTCCTGGGTTCAAGGGATTCCCCTGCTTCAGCCTCCAGAGTAGCTGGGATTACAGGCACATGCCACCATGCCCAGCCGATTTTTGTATTTTTCAGAAGAGATGGGGTTTCGCTATGTTGGCCAGGCTGGTCTCCAATGCTTGACCGCAGGTGATCCACCCACCCCTGCCTCCCAAAGTGCTGGGATTACAGGCAGGAGCCACCACACCCAGCCAATAGCCATCTTCTAAACTACAGTCAGTTTCTAATTCTGCCACATTTCTTGCTGAGACATATTTAATTTTTCTACTTTCAGATTTGAAATGCTGTTTTTTTTTTTAAATTTAGAATGGCAATTTCATTTCTCCCTGCAAAATTATTTTTTTTGAAGCTTCGCATATTTATATGTCAGAATTTTTTTCTGACATATAAATGAATGAATGAATAAATAAATAAATAAATATTTATGAATTTATCATAAATTTTTTGAGACAGAGTCTTGCTCTGTAACCACGTTCTGGAGTGTAGTGGTGTGATCTTGGTTCACTGCAACCTCTGCCTCCCGGGTTCAAGCTATTCTTCCGGCTCAGCCTCCCAAGTAGCTGGGACTACAGGCTCATGCCACCATAGCTGTCTAATTTTTGTATGTTTAGTAGAGATGGGGTTTCTCCATATTGGCCAGGCTGGTCTCAAACTCCTGACCTCGTGATCCACTTGTCTTGGCCTCCCAAAGTGCTGGAATTACAGACTTGAGCCATCACGCCCAGCCAAGAGTGATTTTTAAGGAGTATTGACTCACATGATCACAAGGTGAAGTCCCACAATAGACTGTCTGCAAGCTGAGGAGCAAGGAAGCCAGTCTGCGTCCCCAAACCTTAATTCTCCCTGCTTCTTTCCTCCAAACATTGAAAAATATTCATATTTTTAGTGATAATGTAGTTATTTGCATAAGTTCAACAAAAATCTATTCTGTCCTTATAGCAAGATAGAACTGAAAACAGTGCTTACATTACCAAGTCTTTCAGTGAAGTATTATATATGAGAGTAAAACAACTGGCTCAAACAGTTCCTAGCATCACAGTGAATGATTAGAAATTGTCACTTCCTGGCAGGCCTGGAAAACTAAAGAATATAAGTAAAATCTAAAATCCACCTTGGTTTGGCTTCTTTCCCTCAAGAGGTATTAAATTCTGAGATTCCTGTGTGATGGATGTAGAGCGAAAATATTATTTTGAAGAAAACAAATGAACTATTAACATTCTTGTTATTAGATTGTAGCCTTATTCATAGTTTTCAAGTTCTTCTTATTTACCTGTTGACTGGACTAGATCCTGAATTCTCCTAGTTTCATCCAATATTTTGCTACAACTCTCTAGCTAGTAACAAAAAACTGCTCTGATTCTAAAGCTCTTTAAGTCAAAACTAGATAAATTTTAAAGAACATTCCCCGTGTCTGATGTATGGTCACCACAAGATCATCAAACTGCATATCATGACTAGAGACATTCGAACTGCAAACCAGGAGAGGTTGATGTTTTCATGCTGTAGACAGCTATTCCCAAGGTACAGGAACAAATCTTCGTATCATATTGAGACTATTACCTACCTTAATGCTACTCTAACCTCCCTTTTTCACATAGTAAGACAACGGCATAATTAAAGTTCCACAATCAGTCGCTTATGCTGGTAACTAAACAGAACCTAAACATTTTTTAGTATCCATTGGTAAAATAAGAAAATGTCTTTGCTGTTGCTAATATTATATGCTATACCTGGATACATTCCTCTGAAAAATTGAGAATCATATACTCAAAATAAGAGGACAGATGATATGCTTACTCTAGGTCTTATCTAATTCCCTGTGGTCATTTGATTTATTCAATTGGTTATTTTTAAGTTTATGGCTCAAAGTCATTATGCAAACTTGAATTATCATATACTATTTATTTTTCTTCCTAAATTTTGTATCTGTTACTTATTAACTTTTTATGGAAATACTAACTTGTTGGGGTTTGACCTGTAGACCCTGACACAGTGACAGATAAACAAATTCACTTGAACACAAATCTCCAGTGAAAGAGTGGGCTGGGGTTCTGTGGCCACTCACAGATACTCCTGAGAGAGGTAGCAGCCATGGCCTGACCACTTGGCACTCTAGGCATTTATTCAGTATAGATTTAATAACAGAGGCTCTGAGTCAACACACTTATGGATAACGATTAAAGGCCAGGTTCTGAGGCCTAAAAGCAAACACCATTTGCGGGTGATAAATCTGGTCGCCCTCCTCACAAGGCCATCTGACTTGTGAAAGATTAAAGGTTAGTTTTAGGACCACATTAGTTAATAAGTTACTCAGATAAAGTCCCCCACATTCCCTAGATATTTGCTTTTCTTTATCTAACTAAAGGTAAAGGGGATTAGGCTGCCTCCAGCCAAAACATTTATGGAAAATATGCAAACTTCTAGGCCTTTCAAGAAGGTTTGTAACTATATTCTATAATTTTACAATCTTTCCAACCATCCTGACTGAACCCCCACACTAACTTCTAACAAAATAATGTTGGCCCAGCACTTTAAGATAATGAAAGACTAAAGAGCAGACAAAATTGAACATAATGGTGAACTCCATGTAGACATAGCTTGAGAGCCACTCCCTTCAAACCTCCTTTGTTGCTCAAGTGGGGCTAAAGGGTTGACACTGGATCCTAGTCTCCAATCAATCCCTTTCAATATGAGATGAGACCAGCCCCCGGTCCCAGTCCATCTTGGCACAAAGGGACATCAAAAACTAACTATAAGATGATTGATTAGTGATGCTTTTGAAATAAAATGTTGACCAAAAGGGAAACTGTGAAAATTGTCAGAGTCAAAATGAAGTCACTAATGTTAAACCAAACAAAAAACAAACAACCCTGACAAATAGAGAAATAGAGCTGGGTAAGGCTATGAAGAGAGGGCTCTTACACTTGTGTGCCTAACAAAAACTATCACAAAAGACTGCAAAAACTACAGCCATGCACAAAAGTCATTGCAACTTTACACAAAAAGTACTTCTGCAAGGCTATCTGTGCAGCAACTGCCTATCCACCTTCACACTGGCATCAAGCTAGTTATTGATCTTTGTAGCTAATGATAATTATTTCAAAACAATTATGTAATTTTCCCCATTTTTTTCTTTAAAAATATGTGTCTTCCTCTCCCTCCCTGAATATGCATGTAGTTTACTATGGTACACATATGCTAATTGTAATACTTTATTCCCAAGCAAATATCATTTTCTCTGGTTTGGCACATGTCACAGTGACCCTCCTAATAGTTTGTTGGAATGTCTTGCTAGACTTTGTGAGGTCTTTGAGAACAGAAAATTGGTCTTGTTCATTTTTGTATCTCTACACTGAATACTTAGTAGATGCTCACAATATGTACATTGAATACAAAAGTAAATTAATAAATAATGGACCAATAAAGGGAACAAATAAATGCCAGCTTATAAAAATAAAACTAAAATGCTTAAAAGTAAGATTATTTATATCTTTGACTAGTAAAGGGTAGATTAAATCTTCTTTTCTAGAAATAGAAAAATGAGCAATTTTTTACTTCTTCCTTTAAAAGCTTATATACTTGAAGGTTAGTAGACTCAAACATTAAATCATCTTGTAAGGATGCCTGCCAAGTAATTTTGGTTAAATATAAAAGTAAATTTGTGTGCTTTCTTTATTATTTTAAGTAATCAGGCAGAATGAGCAGAGGCTTGGGGAAAGTAAGTAAATGAGGGATGAGGATATCTGAGCAAATACTGTTCCAGACAGATGAACTGCCAGGTTGCAGACCCTGAAGTCTTTTAGGAAACAGTGGCTGGTGCAAAGTGAGTTGAGGAGAATACAAGGAGAGGCTCTCAGAAAGCAAACTCGATAACAATTTGGACCCTGAGTGAGATAGGAAGACTTTGAGGAATTTGAGTAGAGGAGCGTGATAATATGGCTACTCTGAGTGACATCAGGGTATAGACACAAGAATAGAAGTCAGAAATCTTCCCTTTAGGGTACATAGAGAATTTTCAGTTGGAGGCGATAGATAGCAGGTTAAAAAGAAGACCATCTCGGGAAATGACAAACACGGAGAACTATGACATTAATGTGACAGAGGCTGGGGACTGGGTGGCCCCTTTTTCTACTTTACATTAGGCCATTAGAGTTTGTCTTTTTAAGGAGGTGACATTTTAGCTTAGATATGATGAAAAAAGTTCAGTTATACAAATATGTAGGGTTAGAGAATCTTCACCAAAGGAATAGCAAGAGTGAGATTGCTCAAACAGCTCCTACAGAGTTTAATGAATTTCCATTTAACACTAAACCATCAAGGGCATTTTAATGTGGTTCAAATTTGGAAAGAGTGAGGTATAGTTGAAATGTATGCTTTTTTGAGATATGCTAATTTTACTTTAATTTACAGTTTTTCCCTGATCAGGGGTGTCACCTATGATAAATTGCTAAATGTCTCTGAGTTTCACTTTCTTTATTTGAAAATGAGGATAATAAAACCTACCAGACAGTGCTATTGTGAGAATTAAGTGAGATAATATATATAAAGCAGTTAGCACATTTTCTGATGTATATTTTGTGTTCAATAAATTTTACTACCTTCTTAAAATGAAGAAAAGAGAAAGCATCATCATAGTTGAATTTTTAAAAAGGTGGTTTTTCTTTCTTTGTATTAGGCAATGCTAATCTAGGAAATTGTTTTTCCCTAATTCTCAGTGTCTTGTTTTGCACACATATGGGATTCTGTCCATGTTCTGTCAGAGAATATGAGCTTGCAGTTGAGGTTCTTAAAGCAGAAATGTTGAATTGGCCATCTTCATTTAGCCCTGCCCTCTTTGTGATTAACAGTTCACTTTTATATGATGCCTGGCCTATGGTAGATGATTCTTTGTTAAGGTGAAGAGGAAATATCCTAGGCACAAATTGATGAAATGCAGGAGGTGTGGAGGCCACAGCAGATGTGGAATAAGTGCTGACTGCCTGCAACAAACTTCACTGTTTAACACAAAGTCTTAAGCTTAATGATTCATAAATTTAAATGCAAATATTGGATAAATGGTTTTAAAAGTTTTTTTGGTTATTATACCCTAAAACTTATTTTAAACATTTTGATAGTGAGTATGGTTCTCGGTCTGCCCACTCACTCTAGTGCTTAAGAAATGTAATCTTTGCTTTCTATAATCCAATATAATTTTGTTTCAAGGCCTCATTCTCCTAAAGACAGTGTCAAAAAAAAAAAAAACCTAATTAAAACAAATTTAGTTTAAAGCTGTCATTTGGCTTTGTTCACAATTCTAGAATTGGGCAACACTTCATTCTAAAAAATATAATGTTCAGAGAAGCTGAGCCGAAGGGATGGCTTTGTAGACAGACAAGGGCTGAAGAAGGCAGAAGCAGAAAATGAAAAGCTCCTTAGTCATTCCCAAACTATTTTTCTTTAAAATCTGGTCTGTTGGGGCCTAGTGTTTAATGCAAAACAATAGCCTCCTATAATTTTACTTAACAAGAGGAACACTCATTTCAATCTATTTAAGGTTCTGCCCCTTTTCCCCAGGATGGTGGCTGCATTCCTTAACCCATGTTGCAGGGCACAGTGATGTCTGGTTCCTGATTGTAATCTGACTATGCAGGCATCTTCTGTGACATCAGTTATCTGTGCCAGTCCTGGGTCATCAATTCCTGCAGATTGCTGCTGTGCTATCTCCTTTGCTTCAGGTCTGGCTCTCTCTGCTGCCTCAAAACTTCTGCTGGGAGCATAGAAAACCACTGGCTGCACACCCTGCCTACTCTGAAGCTGTGAAAAACTGGAGGCTGGGTAAATCAAGGAGCTTTATCAAGTATGTTTCGAATAGCCACTTCTACTCTGTTTCTGAGGGCTTCTTCTCAGGAATCTCACCCACTTCCCAGCTCTCTTCAGTTCTCTCTGATGTTCTTCTACCTAGTCATTTACAGCTCAGAAGCTACCAACTGAATTAAGCATTCTTCTGGGTCACCTCATTGCTGCAGTAGTAAAGACAAGATGCATCATTGCTCTAATTAGGAGAAGTGGTTAGGTAAGAGGAAATATCTAGAAAAAACATTGATTAATAATTCAAAATATTACTCTGCCTCACTTATACAGGAAGGCAATTTTTGCATGGCCATCACTTATATAAGAATGCAATTAATGAAATAGCCTTTTATAAAACTTAATCAAAGCTGGTCATAGGTGTTGAAATGGAAAGATAATCATTCCTTAAGGAATGAGAGGGTCAGTACTTTATCCTGTGTCTCTGATTTGTCTCCTGGGAGTTTGTCCTCAATGTTCTTTTAAAGACAATTGAACTTTTGTGAGTGACTCACACAATTTAAATATGCCCAATGTCTCATGTTCTCAGATAGTTTTGTTTAAATAATGTTCTCTATCTAAAAGAAGCACCAAAAGCAAATTGATTTGTATTTGTTTTACAGTAGTATAATATGGTCCTAGAGATTATGATCATGAAATATTTTACTATATACTGTACTAGGTACTGTTTTAACCCCAAACCACAGCAGTCAAATTTAAACTCCTGAAACTAAAAGGAGAACATATTGGGTTATATATCTGGAAGTTTAGGTTCAGCTTGATTCTACATAGCAAGATTCAGTAACACAAATTATAATATTAAAGTTTTATTTATAGTCTGTCTGTTTCTTTTGTCTTTGTCTTTTAGCATTTCTACCTTCTGCATGTGGGTCCCATTCTCAAAAGACTTCCTATGACAGGAAAAAACACCCAAGCTTATATGCTTGTAGCTTGTGATTCAGAAAAAGGACTCGTTTTTTTGTTGTTGTTCTTTTTTACTCTCTAAATATCAAATATCAGGAAAGGCCTGGACTTCTTTGGGCCATATATACATTCTTGTCTCAATCACTGCAACAAGGAGATAGAATACACTGGTTGGCTTTCCTGAATCACATGATCACAAGCTATGATGGAAAGAGGAGTCACTATAACTGACAGCTCCATCAGGACAACAGGAACATAGTCATGATTCCTAATAGGAAAAGTAGTGTGCTGCTATCCGAAGGATGAAGAAAGGCTATAAAAATAAAACAAATCTGCAGTATAAGTGGGGAAGTGGAGGGTAGACTGAAGCACTCTGTGTATGTTTCTTTTCAAATCTGGATTTGGGGCTGTGGCCACATTTATGATGCTCTAAGCACTAAGACTGGAGTTCTATAATTCCCAAAGCATCTTGTGGGAAAGGACAATGGCTGCTTCTATATCTCTATCTCTAAGTAGATTTTTAACTACTAATAATAACTACTAATTTTTAACTACTAAGTAGATTTTTAACTATTACTAAGATTCACCTTATTTTTAAAGAAATTATGCATTTTTGGATTAAGATATATTTTATTTTTTTCCCTCCCATCTCTTCCACCTTCTTACATTACCATAAACAAAGGAGCTTTTGTGACTAAATTTGCACAGTTGTTTCAACAGCCTACTTAGCCAGATAAAGTGGTGACAAATATCAGCTTGGTGGAATTCGATCCTTTGTGTAAAAATTTATTTCTAAGTTTCTTTAGAAGTAATGCCATTCTAGGTAAAAAACATACAAACAGCAAACCCCCTGCCCTCCCCCAAACAAACAAAACAGTTCAGTTCTGGAGCTGAACTGCAGAACCCTTCATAATACATCACATTTGAGTCTCAGAATCAGGTTCTCTTCCTCACTTTTTCTTTGCCATGACAGATACTTCTGCCAAGTCAGAATTATTGATGATTTGGAGAATGAAACTAAGTCACATTTACTGTAGCTGTGGATAAAGCATCTTCAAATCACGCAAAAAATGTCAATATCATTGACCTCAAGGGAGATATGTGGTTTTTGCACAGTGTAGAAATTGGGGGCGCCCCAGCAAAGCAGCACAACAGCAACAGAGAAGGTTTTTCTCGTGACTGGAATGTAAACTGTTGTCATGGATCCAGATTTAGAAAGGAATGTAACAGCTCTGAGCCTGTGCAGGAAAAAAGAACTAGACATGAGGCCAAAACTCTGAAATTGTAGCCCTTTTTCTTTCACTGAATCCCTGAGTGTTCTTGCCTACCCACTGTATGTACTTCTTTCTGCATCACTTCCTATTTATTTGATATAAAAATGATCGTAGTTCTCATAGAGTCTGGAATATACATTGGTGCTCTTTTTATTTATAGCTATAAGATTCCTGTTAATACTATCATCATCTAACATTTCTTATGTGATATGTGTACATTTCCAAATACTTTCACTTCAGTTATGTCACTTGATCTTTACAACATCCCAGCCAGGAGCCAGGAGAGTAGCTGTATTCCAATTTTTAGAAGAAACTGAGATCTACAGAAGTGAGGTGACTTCTTTGTAAGTCCTTAAGTAACATGAAACAATCCAGGATTTAAACTCCTGCCTCTGTACTCTTGACACAGCTTGTTCCTTTCTTTCCCTAAAGTTCAGTTACTCTTTCTCTATCTTCGTTTGCTAGTAAATCCTTTTATAAAAAAATTGTATAGTACAGATTTTCTTTTCTTTTGTGGCTTTTGTTTTTCTTTGTAAAAAAAGTGATATAATATTTAATGACCATTTAATATATGATGAAATTGGTGCAAAGTACATTATTTCCATTACCTCATTTATTCTGGCTGCAACCTTATATTTCAGGAATTATTCTTATTCCCATCTTGCAGATGAGGTAATTGAACCCTAAAGAGTTTAAGAGTATATGCTTAAAGACATACTGAGAGTCTGAGCTTTTAAACACTTTGAGATACTGTCTCCAGGATCTATAATGGCTTTTTAAATAGAAAATACAAAAGATCATCAGAGATTATTACAAACAACTCGATACACATAAACTAGTAAACCTGGAAGAAATAGATAAATTCCTGGACACTTGCATCTTCCCAAGCCTAAAGCAGGAAGAAGTTGAAACCCTGAATAGACCAATAACAAGGGCTGAAGTTGAGGCAGCAATTAAAAGCCTACCACCCCAAAAAAGCCCAGGTCCAGATGGGTTCACAGCTGAATTCTACCAGACATACAAAGAGGAGCTGGTACCATCCCTTCTGAAACTATTCCAAACAATCCAAAAAGAGGGAATCCTTCCCAAATCATTTTATGAGACCAACATCATCCTGATACCAAAACCTGGCAGAGACTCAGCCAGAAAAGAAAACTTCAGGCCAGTATCCATGATGAACATAGATGCAAAAATCTTCAATAAAATACTGGCAAACTGATTACAGCAGCACATCAAAAAGCTTATCCACTATGATCAAGTAGGCTTCATCTGGGGATGCAAGGCTGGTTCAACCTACGCAAGTCTATAAACATAATTCACCACATAAACAGAACCAAAGACAAAAACCACCTGATTATCTCAATTGATACAGAGAAGGCCTTTGACAAAATTCAACTGCCCTTTATGCTAAAAACTCTCAATAAACTAGGTATTGAGGGAACGTATCTCAAAATAATAAAAGCTATTTATGACAAACCAACAGCCAATATCATACTGAATGGGCAAAAACTGGAAGCATTCCCTTCGAAATCTGGCACTAGACAAGGTTGCCCTCTCTCACCACTCCTATTCAATATAGTATTGGAAGTTCTGGCCAGAGCAATCAGGCAAGAAAAAGAAATAAAGCGTATTCAAATAGAAAAGGAGGAAGTCAAATTGTCTCTATTTGCAGGCGACATGATTGTATATTTATAAGACTCCATCATCTCAGCCCAAAATCTCCTGAAACTGATAAGCAACTTCAGCAAAGTCTCAGGATACAAAATCAATGTGCAAAAATCACAACCATTCCTATACACAAATAACAGACTTAAAGAGAGCCAAATCAAGAACAAACTGCCATTCACAATTGCTGCAAAGAGAATGAAATACCTAGGAATACAACAAGGAACGTAAAGGACCTCTTCAAGGAGAACTACAAACCACTGCTCAACGAAATAAGAGAGGACACAAACAGATGGAGAAACATTCCATGTTCATGGTTAGGAAGAATCAATATCGTGAAAATGGCCATACTGCCTAAAGTAACTAACAGATTCAGCACTCTCCCCATCAAGCTACCATGACCTTCTTCACAGAACTGGAAAAAAACACCTTAAAATTCATGTGGAACCAAAAGAGAGCCCACATAGCCAAGTCAATTCTAAGCAAAAAGAGCAAAGCGGGAGGGATCACACTACCGAACTTCAAACTATACTACAAGGCTACACTAATCAAAACAGCATGATACTGGTACCAAAACAGAGATATAGACCAATGGAACAGAACAGAGGCCTCAGAAGCAATGCCACCATCTACAACCATCTGATCTTTGACAAACCTGACAAAATCAAGCAATGGGGAAAGGATTCCCTGTTTAATAAATGGTGTTGGGAAAACTGGCTAGCCATGTGCAGAAAGCAGAAACTGGACCCCCTCCTGACCCCTTACACTAAAATTAACTCCAGATGGATTAAAGACTTAAACATAAGACCTAACACCATAAAAACCCTAGAAAAAAACCTAGGCAAAACCATTCAGGACATAGGTGTAGGCAAGGACTTCATGACCAAAACACCAAAAGCATTGGCAACAAAAGCCAAAATAGACAAATGGGACCTAATCAAACTCCACAGCTTCTGCACGGCAAAAGAAACAGTCATTAGAGTGAATCAGCAACCAACAGAACGGGAAAAAATTTTTGCAGTCTACCCATCTGACAAAGGGCTAATATCCAGAATCTATAAAGAACTAAAACAGATTTACAAGAAAAAAACGAATAAGCCCATTCAAAAGTGGGCAAAGGATATGAACAGACACTTTACAAAAGAAGACATACATGAGGCCAACAAACATATAAAAAAATGCTCATTATCACTGGTCATTAGAGAAATGCAAATCACAACTACATTGAGATACCATCTCACGCCAGTTAGAATGGCGATTATTAAAAAATCAGGAGACAACAGATGCTGGAGAGGATGTGGAGAAATAGGAACAGTTTTACACTCTTGGTGGGAGTGTAAATTAGTTCAACCATTGTGGAAGACAGTGTGGCAATTCCTCAAGGATCTAGAAATAGACATTCCATTCGACCCAGCAATCCCATTACTGGTTATATATTCAAAGGATTATAAATCATTCTACTATAAGGACACACGCACACGAATGTTCATTGCAGCACTGTTTACAATAGCAAAGACCTGGAACCAACCCAAATGCCCATTGATGATAGACTGGACAGGGAAAGTGTGGCACATATACACCATGGAATACTATGCAGCCATAAGAAAGGATGAGTTCGTGTCCTTTGTAGGGACACAGATGAACCTGGAAACCATAATTCTCAGCAAACCGACGCAAGAACAGAAAATCAAACACTGCATGTTCTCACTCATAGGTGGGTGTTGAACAATGAGAACACATGGACAGAGGGAGGGGAGCATCACACACTGGGGTCTGTTGGGGGGAAATAGGGGAGGGACAGTTGGGGTGGGGAGTTGGGGAGAGATAGCATGGGGAGAAATGCCAGATATAGGTGATGGGAGGAAGGCAGCAAATCACACTGCCATGTGTGTGCCTATGCAACAGTCTTGCATGTTCTTCACATGTACCCCCAAACCTAAAATGCAATTAAAAAAACCCCAAAAAAACAGCTGTGACAAATGTTTCCAATGTTTAAGAAGGTAGAAGAAAATATGACCATGATGTCATGAATGAAGATTATTAAAAAGATTTAAATTGAACTTCTTGAGATTAAAAATATTATAGCTGAAATAAAAAATATATTGGCTGGAAGGGATTGCAGGTTATACATTGTGAAGAAAAGATCAGAGAATCTGGGGACACAGCAGTAGAAACACAGGAAGAAAAAAACCCTGAAAAATAAATATCACTGACTTGTGAGCTAGTATAAAATTATTTAACATACATATAAATGGAATATATTTTAAAATATGTGAGGAGAGAAGAAAATTTGAATATTTTATTTTAGCTGGGAAATTTCCAAGTGTGATGATGAAAAATATAAACCCACGCATCGATGAGGACCAGTGATTCCTAAGTTGATTACATAAATAAAACTACACCAAGTCACCCATAATCAACTTGCTAAAAACCAATGATAAGAAAAAAATCTTAAAAGCAGGTAGAGAAAAATAACACATTATATACAAAGGAACAAATACAGGAGTCACAAGCAGAAGACATTGTACGGCAACATTTTTAGTGTGCTGAAAGAAAAGAACTGCCAACTTAGAATTCTGTACTCTGTAAAATAGTCATTTAAAAAAAACCAGTGAAATAAAGCCCTTATCAGACAATTAGAAGCTGAGAAAATTTCTTACCAGCATACCCGCACTTATAAAATTTTGAAGGAAGCTCTTTGGGCAAAGGAAAACAATGCTAGATGCATATTTGGATTGACAGAAAGAAAATGCACAGGAAATGGTCAACAGGTGGGAAAGCATAAAACAATTTTTCTCATTTTGGTCTCCTTAAAAATTGTTGGCTATTTGAAACAAAACTTACATGAGGTTTATAACTGTGAAAACATGAAATGTATGATAATACCACTAAGGAGGTGAGGAAGAAAATGGAAGTATATCATTTTAAGGTTCTTATTCTGTACCCAAAGTGCTATAATATTATTTGAAGATAGAAACAATAAGTCTAAGATGTGTATTGTACATTTTTCAATTATTCAGAGTAATGACTGAAAACACAGAGGCATGATAAAAGCCAATAAAGGAGGTAAAATGAAATCATTAGAAATACTAGTCTTTTAAAAAGACAAGAGTGAAAAGATTATTCCAATAATCTAGGAGAGAGATGATCGTCTATTGGATTGTGGTGATTGTATCAGATATCGTGAGATGCATTAGAGTTGAAGATATATTCCAAAGTAGAGTCAATGGAACTTGTTAATGGAGTTGATGTAGGGTGTGAGACTAAAAGGAGTGAGTCAAGACTGCCTCTCAAGCCTTTTGGACAAAGCCATGGGTAAAAAGAGTTGCCATTTACTAATATGAGGAAAAGCGGAAGGACAGGTTTCTATGGTAAAATTGTGAGCTGCAATTTGAAAATTCTAGCTTGAGATGTCTATTGAAGTAGAAATGTAGAATAGGCAGCGGGACACTCAAATCTGTCATTTAGGGGAGAGGATGATGCTGGGGATGTACATCTGGAAGTCATTCATTTACAGATGTTGAGCTGAAATGTTTTGTTTGGCAGAAGCTTGTATTTTCCCTTTATATACTAAAGCCACTGAACATTTTTAAACTGGGAAATGATATAGTCGTATTTGGATTTTGAAAAGAAACTGCTATGGTAGTCTTCAGAATGATATTTTTGGGACAGAAAATGTATAAATGCCACTTAAGAAACTTATGCCAGTAGAAAAATGGGATGAGGGATTACATAAAGGCAGTGGCAATATAGTTAATGAGGATGGGGTAGATTAGAGATATGATTAGGAGGTATAATTGGCCACGTTTGGTGATATATTAGATTTGTGTAATGCTGCGGGGAGGAAAAGCTAGGATTTCTGGCTTAAGCAACTGGGTGGCTGGTCACTGAGTTGGGAGATACACAGGGCAATCATATAATTTATAGTCAAGCTGGGACACTTTTAAGACTAAAAGAGCAACCTAGGACATATGAATGGTTTAGGGATATTGAAAAAGAAACAGCATCAGTTTTGCTGGTGGGTTTGGAGTGAACATGATATCTTCAGTTATCGATACACAAAGTTTGAAGGACTTTGTGATCTGTCTTTTGTGAGACCTTCAAGTATGTATGGCTAATATACCACTGGATAAACAGTTCTGGACTAGGAAGAGTGGTTTGGACTTCAGGTTATTGGAGAGAAAGCAGTTGAAGCCATAGAGGTAGATATATTAGACACCAAAAATTTACATAGGGAGTCAAGCAATGGACTGAGACTTACTTCTTAAATGATCTTGTTATTTTTCATTTGTTTTGGTTTTCTGGGGATAGGAATATGTGGTGGATGGTTTGTGCATATAGATAATAGGAGCCCAAATGAGGAAAATTTAATACAGTATTTTACAAGAGGCTGGGGGCAATATTACTGAACTAGGTTGGGACAAAGGACATTTTTTATGGAGCCTGAACATGATTTAGCTGAAGCTTGCCTGAGATAGAGTAACCTTTCCATGTGATAATGAGAGGTAATACTTACGTGGTGTTTATTACATAATAGGCACTGTTCTAGGTGCTTTATGTACATTAACTGATTTGATTAGTACAACTGCCTTATAGTTATTGTGTTTTTATCCTTATCTTCTAGATGAGAAAAATGAGTCAGTCAGTTTATCACTTTGACTATAGTTACAAAGCTAGTAAGTGAGGTGCTGGAATTGAAATTAGATGATCTGACTTCTGAGTTCAAGCCCTTAACATGACTGTCTACTCTAATACTGCAGGTTCTTTAACGTATTGATCCAGAGTCCAGTTTTCTCTCATTTGTTTTTCTTTCTTTCTAACTCTGGTTTTGTACAGCCCAGTCTGTCTTGCCAGTAGAGGAATGATTTATTCCCTGACGATTTTGAGTCTCACCTGATTTTCCTGTTCACTCAGAGTGAAAGCAGGGAAAAAGAACACAAGTATGCAATGATTCATCTCTATTCCTTACCTCTCAGCTCTGACAACCAGACTGCATTTGCTGACTTAGCTCCATGAGAAGCAATTCTTATCCTTAGTGCAGATTTCATTCCTGGCTCGGTCGGCAGCTTCGTGGAGCCAGCTGGACTCCTGCTACCCAACACTTATCCATGGCAGTCACAGATCTTAATTTCTATGAAGAGAATGTCCAAAGCTTAAGTCATAATTAGGAAGGACATTGTCCCTGAACCTGAGGTTTCTAAGCAACAGATGAAAAGCCAATTAAATGTATTGGCTGCACGTCCTGTTGTCCAGATACATGCATGGTGCTTGTTACAGAGGCTCTTGGCTACTTCTCTGCATGTCCATCTGCTAAAATGGCAAAATGTCCTCTTGGTCTATATTTGAATTTTCCCCCATAGCCATGGTTGCCAGGCCACAACAGACACCTGCAGATCAACAACAGTGTGAGATCTTTTCTAGCTATGTCTCTTCTGGCAGCCACAGACCTTGTAGGACATGATGCACACCTGTTGAATGTCATCTGCCAAACAACATGATTGGGAATGGGATCGGTGGAAAACAGCTGCCATGATGACATGCTACACCACATGTTAAACTTGGTGTCACAATTTCCAAAACATTTTATAAAAGAACAGGTCTGTGCTAGAAGACATGAGGAAAGTTTAGGATCGCAAAGAGTGCCAAGGGATTTTGAAACCTCAGACAAACAAGATCATTGAATAGTGGGTATCTCTGTGAAGTGTTCCCAACATGAGCAACTTGCTTTAAGCAAAATATAATAAGGCTGAGAGAAGTATGTGTAATGAACTCACTGGCTTTCATAATAGAAAAGGAAAGTAGAGGATCCAAAATTTCAGCTTTGTGTCTCAAACTTATAAGAAATGTTTTCCCGCAGGCTTAGAACTGGGCATTTGAAGGTCAGACAAGTGTACTCATGTACATTGCTTGTAAGCTTCTTTTTTATATGATAAGCTATAGAGGGGATTTAAATGGGGTGCAGAGAATATAGCATCTTGGGATACTTTAATTCTCATAGACCAAGAATAGGATAAGGAAGAAAAAAAGGAATGAGAGTTTAAAATTAAAAATTCGATAATTTGGTAATAATTTTGATATCATTAAATTATTAATAATATCAAGACAAATATTTATCAAGAACACTTTAGTTAGACACATTTAAAGGGTGTATTTTGGGGAGATATTGTAGCATTACATTGATTTGGGACATTTAATATTTTTATTTGTCTTTCCTAAAAAGAAGAGAAAAATATATCAACAGTTTTTTTAATCAACATTTTTGAACATCAGCCACATGCTGGATATTATATATGCACATCCACATTTACTCCTCACACCAACTATATGGAGATATCTTTACCTCCATTAATAATACGCCATTAATAATACATTATTATTAATATTATTATGGTTGTTATTAATTCTAATGACCTAAAGCCATTTTGTGATGTCATTTAACTGACCCTTAGGAACTTATACTCTAAGCCTAGAAATCAAGAGACTTATTTGGCATATGTGGAGTGTCAGGCAGATTTAGAGCATATTTACTTCACAATTCTGTTCTAGAAAAGATAAAGATTTTGTAGGTTTCTGAGTAAAAGAGTTTTAGATTTTATATAATTAAATGCAGGTTAAACTGTAGACTTAATATTGACAGGTATTGCTTCTACCTTGCTTTCTGCTATCCCCCTAGTGCCTAGCACAGGAACCAGACATGATATGCTAAATGAATAAATAAACAAATGGTAGTGATCAGAGCAATATTGGCAATCCCTCTACACACCTATTTATTTATTTAGGGACGGAGTCTTACCCAGGCTGGACTGCAGTGGAGCAATCTGGGCTCTCTGCAACATCTACCTCCCAGTTTCAAATGATTCCCCTGCCTCAGCCTGCCTAGTAGCTGGGATTACAGACAGGCACCATCATGCCTGGCTAATTTTTGTATTTTTTTAGTAGAAAGACAGGGTTTCACCATGTTGGCCAGGCTGGTCTCGAACTCCTGACCTTGTCATCCACCCTCCTCAGCCTCCCAAAGTGCTGGGATTACAGGTGTGAGTCACCATGGCTGACCTATACACCAATGTATTTGTTGTAAATTCTACACACACACACATACTTTGCCCCTGGAAAAGTTGCCAAGGATAAAGAAACTCATTAGGAAGCTGAGATAGAAACAGTCCAGATCAGAGAACAATATGATCTGTGTCAGTAGGGGTGGAGAACAAAAACTCATGGGATAACATCTCCTGAAGACTTGAAAATATTTGTTTGCCCAGGAAGTGTGTGCTGTAAGTACAGATGCGAGAGAGAAGGGGCAGTATAGGGTGATTCCAAGGCATTCAGTTGATTTTCGGGGAGACAGGATAATGCCTTGACAATATCATGAAATATCTTGAAATGTTTTGAAACATGAATACTAAGCTCATAACTACGTCTCAGTTCTGGAAGGCACAGACAATCATCAAGGATACGAACGACTGCCAGTACCGCTTGGCCTTCTTATTGTCTCTGCTGTTAAAGACGGTGGCTTCCTAAATAGACTAACAGATTATGACTAGGGGCTATTCAGTTTTGTAAAAGCTAAGATTGATGCAAAACCAAATTAAATGATAAATGCCAGAAGAAATCTTGTTTCTGGAGACTGGTGACATTTATTTCCTGCACTCTTTGGTATTGCATTAAAGTTCTTATTAATTTTTGTTTTCATTACTGACTTTTAAATGATAACATTCCAGATGACATTTTACAATAAGAAACTTTTTTTGCTATCTGCAAGTATAACTAATTACCCAGCATATTTCATGTTATCCATGTAGTGCCTTCCTAGTTATATATATTTTCTCAATAATTAAGAAAGCTGCTTGAATGAAATAGCTTTATTTCTTAACATGACTTTTAATTGAGCTATGATAGATGTGTCCTTTCAGGTATTGTATTTTATTTATTCACATTGCTTTGTAACCTCCACATTAACAGTCACCAAGAGCCTGAAGACTTGACTTCTTCGCTACAAGTATTAGGGTGTAAAAATAGAAAAAAAAATAATTGCAAGTTATTTTTTCTCTTTAGAAAGAAACTGTTCCCCTGTGATTAAATTGGCTGGAGATGACATATTCTAAGATCTTCCTTATCTCTGTGCCTGGACTAATCTAAGTGTCCCACTACTGTGCTAAGTTCATTCTGTCTTCTGTGTCTTTTTCATGCACTCTCTATATCTGACTTCTTAGAAATTCATGAGCACCGAGTTTCGTTCCTAGAGCCATTATGAAACTTTCCATGCTCATTACAAACCATGAGATATTATTTATTCATTCATCATTTATCAAGCCAGTGAACAATATTTACCATTCAGTATACTAAGGATAGGAATAGAGGTTTGGAAATATAGCAGAGGTTCATCTTCTTCCTTATGGTTACCATTTTTGCCATTTTTGTTATATTTTTTATATTTGTTATATAAACATATATTTGTTTATATATTTGTTAATATATTTGTTATATTTTTGCCATTTTTGCCATATTTTGTTATATTTTTCTCATCACATCTCTTCAGTTGAACTTAACTTTTATAAAACCTACTCTGTTTTCATGATAGAAAGCATGTAGTACTCTCCACCCCTCATTCTTACTATTCCTGCCATATTTTTTTCTGTCATGGTTAATTATTGTTGAAGTAAGGTTAATTATTGGTTAAGAATTGCAGTTACTGAAGGATAGTTAGTAAAATTTGAATAAAAAAAATGAATCTGCTGCTCTGGCTAGGATTTAGGGACTAAGGCACTGGATGACTTTGGTCACATTTTTTTTCTTAAGAAAAATATTAAATTGGATTCTTATTAAAAACAAAAAAAGGAACCACTAAGCATGCATCTACACACAAACACACACACACACACACACACACACACACACACACACACACACTAACAAAGATGGTTGGGGCCTTATAAAATGAAGGGACATAAATTCCATACAAATTTCCAGACATCTCTTCCTAGCATATTAGCTAAATCTTGATGCTTCACTTCTCCATTTCCCTTAAAGAAAAAGGGGATCAATGCAGCCCATTTTGGCATACAACAAGGACATAAAAGACAGGACCAGAATGATCATGCTAGAAACTTTCAGACAATGTTTGTTTTGCATGCTCACTTTCTTCAATAAGATAACCTTTTTTCCAAAAATAAATTTAGCTACTGATAAAATAATGCTAGCATAAATGGGAACATTTGTAGTAATGGTGCTGCTATTCTGCATTATTTTGAGGTGCAGAATCAAGAACTCCTTATTCTGAGGCCACATGTGGTTATTTTGCCAAAAGTTTTGTTTAAGGAAGCTGTGAAGATCTGGGTTGCAAATGGCCATAATAAAATCATTTTCATTGATGGTCAGAGGTGTACTGATGTGAAAAGTCCTTTTAGGAATGTGGTTTGTAACAAGTCAGCTGTAGTGCACTGATGTCAATCAAATCCTTCAGTATTGGGCCAGCCATGAAATTTAAATGATGCATAAAATTTGCTTTAGAAGCAACAGAGAATACATATTATTACTTTGACATATAGCAGATGGAATGTTAAGTGGAGGGCTTTGCAAGATGTTATATAGGTGAGTACCTCTTGCTGTGAATAAAGCAAAACGGGTAGCATAAGATGGAAATGGCTCATTTACAGAAACATGAAAGATCTCTGTTAAGCGAAGAAAATAATACTGTGAAATGTTCTACCCAGTAATGATCGACTACTGAAAGCAGACCAAGAAAATAGTGGAATATCCTAAATAAGTGTAATCTGCAAGTTAGGGATGAAAATTATAGAATTTAAAGTGTGCCCAAGAACAGAAAAGATCACTATGTTAACAATCACTATATTAATATTCATTAGGAATTTTGGGGAGTGAAAACATTAACTTAGGGCAGGAAAATATGAATATATAAGACTTAAGGTAATGGGTTACATTTCTTTGAAGCATCTTACTGTTACCACATCCCATGGCCACCCAGCGTTTTTGCCACTGAGTAATTCTGATTGTAAAAAAGCCAGATTAGACAGGGTATGGCAAGCTCATTAATTTATCAAAGAAAAATCCACTGAGTCTTTAAATATAAGGACATAAGACTAGTACCCTTTGGAAAATAAACACTAGAGTGGCAAATAAACACTATAGTACTCTGTTATAAATAATGTATTAAGGATTAACTCCAAGATTATAGAATAACACAGGAAGGTGCCTAACAATACTTATGGCATAGTAGATATCTGGGAAGGCTCCTAGAGGAGAGGAATTTAAAAGGAAACCAAGTATAAGAAATTGTAAGAGAGAAATTTAAGATTTGAGTTCAGTGTTGAAGTGTCTTACTGAGGAATAAAATATTTCAGATAGGGGAAGTTCTTTTGGCATCTTTCCAGAATATATAATCATTAAACATGGTCACCTTGCTGTATAAGAGATATCTTGAACTTATTCCTACTATCTAATTTTGTATCTGTTTACCAACATCTCTTCAATCCTCAATAATGGAATTGCTAGATGATATGGCAGTTCTATTTGTAGTTTTTTGAGTAACCTCCAACTGTCTTCCATAATGGATGTATTAATGTACATTACCATCAGCAGTGTGCAAGGATTCCTTTTTTTTTGTCTTTTTGATGATAGCTATGCTAACAGGAGTGAGATGTTACCTTTTATGGTTCTAATCTGCATTTCTCTGATGATTAGTAACGTTAAACATTTTTTATATACCCCTTAGCCATCTGTATGTCCTTTTTTGAGTAATGTTTATTCAGGTTGTTTGTCCATTTTTAAATTGGATATAAATTTCTTACTATTGAATTGCTTCAGTTACTTGTATTTTCTGAATATTAACACATTTTCAGATGTGTAGTTTGCAAATATTTTCTCCCATTCTTCAGGTTTTCTATTTACTCTGCTGATTGTCGCATTTTCTATGCAGAAGTTTTTAAACTTGATGTGATTCCTTGTTTCTATTTTTGCCTTTGTTGCCTCTACTTTTGATGTCATATCCAAAAAATCATTGCCCTGATCAATGTTATAAAATATTTCCCTTCTTATGTTTTCACCTAGCTTCATAATATCAGGTTTTATATTTATGTTTTTAATTTATTTTGAGTTGATTTTTGAATATTGTGTGAGATAATAGTCTAATTTCATTTTTCTGGATTTAGATATTTTGTTTTACCAATACAATTAAAGAGACTATCATGTCTTCATTGTGTTTTCTTGACATATTTGTCAAAAATTAGTTGGCTGTAAAAATAAATAATCAACAGAGTAAATGGACAACTTTTAGAATAGCAAGTAATATTTTCAAACTATGCATTCAACAGAGGACTAATATTCTTTGTTAAATTTACAAGGAACTCAAAAAGAAAAAAAAAGCAATAAAAAGTCAAAAAAGGACATGAAGAGATTATTCTCAAAAGAAGACATACAAGTCGTCAGGCAAACACATGAGAAAATGTTTAACATCACCAGTCATCAGAGAAATCAAATCAAAACCATAATGAAATAACATCTTACACCAATCAGAATAGCTGTTGTTAAAATGTCAAAAATAACAAATGTTCATGCAGATGCAGAGAAAAAGGAATGCCTATATACTGTTGGTCAGAATGTAAATTACTACAACATCTATGGAAAACAGTATGGAAATTCCCCAAAGAACTAAAGATATAGCTACTATTTAACCTAAAAATCTCACTACTGGGTATCTACCAAAAGGAAAAGAAATCATAATATAAAAAAGACACCTGCACTGATATGTTTATCATAGCATTAGTCACAGTAGCAAAGCCATGAAATTAACCTAAGTGCCCATCAACACGTGACTGATAAAGAAAATGTGAGATATATATGTATATAATGAAATACTACACTACACAGCCATAAAAAGAATGAAATACTTTCTTTTGCAGCAACATGGATGGAGCTGGAGGCTGTTGTGCAAAATAATCAAGAAAAGAAAATCAAATATTACATATCGTCATTAATAAGTGGAAGCTAAACAATGGATACACTTGGACATAAAAACTGAAATAATAGACACTGGAGAATCCAATAGGGGGAAGCATATAGACGGTGAGGGTCGAATAATTACCTATCGGGTACAATGTTCATTATTTGGGTAATAGGTACACTAGATACCTAAACCTCAACTATTATGCAATATATCCAGTAACAAACCTGCACATGTATCCCCTGAATCTGTAATAACAATTTATAAAGAGAATAAGTTGGCAGTAAATATATTTTTTTCTGGGTTCCTTGTAGTGTTCTACTGTTTTTATGCCAGTACCATGTTCTTTTTATTACCATATCTTTGTAATTTATTTGGAAGCTAGGTACTGCTATTCCTCCAGCTTTATTCTTTTTGTTCAATATTGCTTTGGCTATTGTGGGTCTTTTGTGGTTCCACAAAAATTTTAAGATTGTTTTATAATTTCTGGAAAGAATATCTCTGATATTTTAATAGAAATTGCATTAAATCTGTAAATCTCTTTGGATATTCTGGGCATTTTAATAATATTAATTTTTCTAATCTATAAACACAGAATCTCTTTCCATTTACTTATGACTTCTTTAATTTCTTTTATTAGTATTTTATAGTTTTCAATGTAGAGATTTTCACTTCCTTGGTTAAATTTATTCCTAAGAATATTACCTTTTAAGAAATCTTTTCTAAATGTTATTGTGTTCTTAATTTCCTTCTCACATAGTTCACTGTTCACTTATATGAGCACTCCTAATTTTTTAAATTGATACTGTCTCCTGCAGCTTTACAGTACTTATTAGTTCTAATAGGTTTTTGGTAGAGTGTTTTTGGTTTTCTATATATAAGATCAGGTCATCTGTAAACAGGGACAATTTCATTTCTTTTCATTCCAATGTGAATGCCCTACATTTCGTTTTCTTGCCTAATTACTCTGACTAGGACTTTCAGTGCTATGTTGTATAGAGGTGGTAAGAGTGGGCATCCTTGTCTTGTTCTGAATATCAGAAGAATATATTTCAGTTTTCTGCCATTTAGTATGATGGTAGCTATGGGTTTGTCATCTATGGCCTTTATTGTGTTGATGTACATTCCTCCTATACCTAGTTTGTTGAAACTTTTTATCATAAAATAATTTTGAATTTTATCAAATACTTTCCTTGTATCTATTTAAATGATCATATGGTTTGTATCATTAGTTATGTATTACATTTATTTATTTTTGTATGTTCATCTGTCTTCATATACTGATATGGTTTGGCTCCGTGTCCCCACCCAAATTTCATGTCAAATTGTAATTCCCAATGTTGGCGGAGGCACATGTAGGAGGTGATTGGATCATGGAGATGGATTTTTCCCTTGTTCTCATGATAGTGAGTGAGTTCTCATGAGATCTGGTTGTTTAACAGTTTGCAACATGTCTCACTTTTCTCTCTATCTCTCATGCCATGATATGAAGATGTGCTTGCTTCCCTTTTACATTCACCATGGCTGTAAGTTACCTGAAGCCTCCCCAACAATGCCTCCTGTGCAGCCTATAGAACTGTGAGCCATTAAACCTCTTTTCTTCATAAATTACCCAGTGTCAGGAAGTTCTTTATAGTAATGTGAGAACGGACTAATACATATACCTAGAAAGAATCCCACTGGATAATGGTAATGCTCATTTTAATCACTGTTGAATTCATTTTTAAAAATAATTTGTTAAGGATTTTTGCATATCTGTTCACCAGGGAGGTTGGCCTATAGTTTTCCTTTCTTGTGGTGTCCTTTTCTGGTTTTAATATGAGGGTAATGCTGGTCTCATAAAATTAGTTTGGAAATATTCTCCTATTCAGTTTTATGGAAGTGTGTGAAGAACAGTATTAGTTCCTTAAATGTTTGGTAGAATTTAGCCTTGAAGCCATCTGTTCTTGGAGTTTTCTTTGAAGAAAGAAATTTTTTTCTGATTAAATCTACTTAGTCATTATGGGTCTGTTCAAATTTTCTGTTTCTTTATGATTAAAACTTGGTAGGTTTTATGTGTCCAGGAATATATCTGTATCTTCTAGGTTACCCAATTTGTTGGTATATGATAATCTCTCATGGCCCTTTGTATCTGATATCAGTTGTAATGTCTCCTTTTTAATTTATGATTTTGTTTATTATAATCTTCTCACTTTTTTATTTAGTCAGTCCAAAGGTTTAAAAATTTTGTTTGCAAATTCTTCAGGTTGTCTGTTCACACTGTTGATAGTTTCTCTTGCTGTGCAGAAGCTCTTTAGTTTGATCCCATTTTTCCATTTTTGCTTTTATTGCAATTGCTTTTGGTGTCATCGTCATGAAATTATTGTATGTTTTTATGTTCAGAATGGCATTACCTAGGTTGCCTTCCAGAATTTTTATAGTTTTGAGTTTTATAGTTAAGTCTTTGATCCATCTTGAATTGATTTTTATACACAGTGTAAGGAAGGGATCCAGTTTCAATCATCTGCATATGGTTAACCAGTTATTCCAGCACTATTTATTGAATAGGAAGTCTTTCCTTATTGCTTGGTTTTGTTAGCTTTGTCAAAGATCAAATGATGATAGGTGTGTGGCCTTATTTCTTGGCTCTTGATTCTACGTGTCTGCTTTTGTACCAGTGCCATGATATTTCAGTTATTATACTCCTGTAGTATAGTTTGAAGTCAGGTAGTGTGATGCTTACAGCTTTGTTCTTTTTACTTAGGATTGCCTTGACTATTCAAGATCTTTCCTGGTCTCATATGAATTTTAAAGCACTTTTTCTAGTTCTATGAAGAATGTTATCAGTGACTTGATAAGAATAGCATTGAATCTGTAAATTGTTTTGGGCAGCATGGCCATTTTAATGATATTGATTCTTCCTATCTATGAGCATGGAATCTTTTCCAACTTGTTTGTGTCATCTCTGATTTCCCTGAACAGTGTTTTGCAATTCTCATTGTAGAGATTTTTCACTCCCCTAGTTAGCTGTATTCCTAGGTATTATATTCTCTTTGTGGCAAATTGTAAATGGAAATGCATTCCTGATTTGCCTCTCAGGTGATTTTAGTACATTAATTTTGTATCCTGAGACTTCACTGAAGTTGTTTATCAGCTTAAGAAGCTCTGGGGCTGAGTCTGTGAGGTTTTCTATATGTAGAATTATGTCATCTGCAAACAGGGATAGATTGACTTCCTCTATTCCTATTTTGATGCCCTTTATTTTTTTCTCTTGCCAGATTCCTAGCCAAGACTTCCAATACTATTTGTTAGAGGGGGCAGGCATCCTTGTCTTCTGCTAGTTTTCAAGGGGAATGCTCTCGGCTCTTGCCCATTGAGTATGATGGCTGTGGGTTTGTCAATGATGGCTTATTATTTTGAGATATATTCTTTCAATACCTAGATTATTGAGAGTTTTAAACATAAAAGTATGTTAAATTTTATTAAAAGGCCTTTCTGCATCTATTGAGATAATCATGTGATTTTTTTTCCTTTGGTTATGTTTATTTAATAAATTACATCTGTTGATTTGTATATGTTCAACCAACCTTGCATCTTGGGGATAAACCATACTTGATCATGGTGGACTGGTTTATTAATGTGCTTCTTTATTCCATTTGCAAGTGTTTTGCTGAGGATTTTTGTATCAGTGTCCGTCAATAATAGTGGTCTGAATGCTTTTTGTTGTTGTGTCTCTGCAAATTTTGGTATCAGGATGATACTGACCTCATAGAATGAGTTGAGAAGGAATCCTTCCGCCTCAGTTTTTTGGAATATTTTCGGTAGAAATGGTTTTATCTCTTCTTTGTATGTCTAATAGAATCTGGTTGTGAATATTTCTGGTTCTGGGTGTGTTTGGTTTGGACTGTTTATCACTGATGAATTTTGGAGCTCATTATTTGTATTTTCAGGGATTTAATTTCTTCCTGGTTCAGTCTTACAGGGATGTATGTGTCCAGAAATGTATCTGTCTCTTTTAGATTTTTCTAGTTTGCATGTGAAGAGGGTGCTCAAATTAGTTTCTGATGGTTATTAGTATTTCTATGAGGTCAGTGGTAGTATCCCCTTGTCATTATTAATTGTGTTTATTTGGATTTCTCTCTTCTTCTTAGTGTAGCTTATGTCCTATTTTTTTTTTCAAAAAACCACCCTGGGCTAGGTGCGGTGGCTCACACCTGTAATCCCAGCATTTTGGGAGGCCTAGGCAGGTGGATCACGAGGTCAGGAGTTTGAGACCACCTGGCCAAGAATGTGAAACTCCATCTCTACTAAAAATACAAAAGAAAAAAAAAATTAGCCGGGCACAGTGGTGGGTGCCTGTAATCCCAGCTATTTGGGAGGCTGAGGCAGGAGAATCACTTGAACCTGGGAGGCAGAGGTTGCAGTGAGCTGAGATCATCCCATTGCACTCCAGCCTGGGTGACAGAGTGAAACTCCATCTCAAAAAGAAAAAAATAAAATAAATAAAAAATAAGTCTCCTGGATTTGTTGATCTTTTGAATGTTTCTTTTTGAGTTTGTGTGTTTCAGCCTCCTGCAATTCAGCTCTCATTATGGTTATTTCCTGTGTTCTGTTAGCTTTGGGGCTGGTTTGCTTTCTCTTCTCTAGATCTTTTAGTTGTGATATTAGGTTTGTTAATTTGAGATCTTTCTAACTATTTGAGCATTTCGTGCTATAAATTTCCCTCTTAACACTGTGTTAGCTGTGTCACAGAGATTCTGTTGTATCTTTATTCTCATTAATTTCAAAGAATTTCTTGATTTCTGCCTTAATTTAATTATTTACTCAAAAGTCATTCAGGAGCAGGTTGCTTCATCTCCATGTAATTGCAAGGTTTTGAGCAATTTTTTCGTCTTGATCTCGAATTTTATTGAGCTGTTGTCCAAGACTGTTTGATATGATTTCTTTTTTTTAATATTTTTTGAGAATTGTTTTATGTTCAATTGCATGGTTGAATCGATTGTGTATGTGCCAGGTGACAATGAGAGGAATGTGTATTCTGTTGTTTTAGAGTAGAGAGCTCTGTAGATGGAATCAGATCTATGTTGTCCAATGTTCAGTTTAACTCATGAATATCTTAGTTAATATTCTGCCTCAGTAATCTCAATAATCTGTCTAATACTGTCAGTGGCATGTAGAAGTCTCCCACTATTATTGTGTGGGAGTCTAAGTCCCTTTGTAGGTATACAAAATCTTATTTTATGAATTTAAGTGCTCCTGTGTCTGGTACACATATATTTAGGACAGTTAGGTCTTCTTGTTAAATTGAACATTTTACCATAATGTTATGACCTTTTTAAAAATCTTTGTTGTTTTCAAGTCTGTTTTGCCTGAAATTAGGATAGCAACCTCTGATTTCTTTTTTTAAATTTCCATTTGCTTGGTAGATTTTTCTCTATCCTGTTATTTTGAGCCTATGGGTGTCATTGCATGTGACATGGATCTCTTAAAGACAGCATGCCATTGGGTCTTCGTTCGTTATCCAGCTTGTTACTCTGTGCCTTTTATATGGGTTACTTCACTTATTTACATTCAAGGTTAGTACTGAAATGTGTGGATTTGATCCTGTAATTGTGTTATTAGCTGGTTATTATTCTGTCTTGTTTGTGTGGTTGCTTTGTAATGTCGCTGGTCCATTTACTTAGTGTGTATTTTTAGTGGCTGGTAACGGTCTTTCCTTTCCATATTTAGTGCTCCCTGTAAGATTTCTTTTAAGACTGCAGCTCTAGGATGATCTCAGGGAGATTTGAAACTGCTGCCCTCTAGAAAACACCAGCAGGGGTAGCTGGAGTCTCTGGTCGGGAAGAACGCCTCAGTGAGAAGGAAGAGGAATAGGGACTTGTATCTAAAAAAATAAAAAAAGTAGTCTTGTCACTTTATTGTAGAGCAGCTGTGCTGTGCTGGGGGTCCATTCTAACCCCCAGTTGCCTCTGGCTCTCCAAATGCAGAAAGCAACAAAAGTTAAGGTTGTGAAACAGTAAAGATGGCAGCCTACCTCACTTTCTTGGAGCTCTGTCCCAGGGATGTTTGCAGCCACTGTTGGCTGGAAAACACTGACGAGGGTGACTGAAGACTCTGGTTGGGAGATTCCAATCAATGAAGAGAAATGGGATCCAGGATCTGCATGGATGAGCAAGCTGGCTACTTTGCCATAGAGCTGCTGAATTGTGCTGGATGACTGTTCTAGTCTCTAGTTGCCTCAGACTTCCTAGAGCTTAAGAAGTAATAATTAAGGCTGCAAAGCAACAAAAATGGTGGCTTTCCCCTCCCCCTGGGAGCTCCATGTCAAGGAGGTGCAATGCTGCTACCAATGGCTTGCTGAACTCCCATCCTTAGTGAGTGTTATCCTGTGAGTTCCATAGAAGCAGGACTTTGACTTGTTGCTGCTTAGCGTACTGAATTAAGCCCCTTTACTAAGGGTGTATATGAGGATCTAACCTTTAGCTTTGCTGGGGCTGCAGTAACATTTCCTGGGAAGCTCAGGTATCCAAGATTCCTGGGCCTCTGCATGTGCCTGAGTGGCTGCATTGCTGAGACTCCACATAACTTTGTGTGTCAGACTGAAGGCCCTGGTGGAGTGGGTTCTTGAGGTGTCCTCAGTATTGCAAAGATCCATGGAAGAAATGAGTGTCCCCAAAGTTGTTCATTCACTCACTGCTTTCCTGGGCTGGGGAGGCTCCCTTGGCTTTGTGTCACTTTTGGGTGGGTGGCTGTCCTGCTTTGATTTTACCCATTCTCTGTGGGTAAAGCTGCTCCTTTGATGAGTCCCAATGTGAATACCTGGATATTTCCATTGAAGGTGCTGCGTTTACTTTCCCTCATATTTCTCTGTACGAGAGTGGTGCACTGTCGTTGCTTCTTGCCAGCCATCTTGGCCAACCCCTTTGGGTGTCTATTTATAGCAATGCAAGAATGGTCTAATACAGAAAATTGGTTCGGGAGGTGGAGTATTGTTATAAAGATACCCGAAAACGTGGAAGCAGCTTTAGAACTGGGTAACAGGCAACCGCTGGAAGAGTTTGGAGGGCTCAGAAGATTAGGGAAAGTTTGGAAGTTCTTAGAGACTGGATAAACGGTTGTAAATAAAATGCTGATAGTGATATGGACAGTGAAGTCTAGTCTAAAGAGGTCTCCAGTGGAAATGAGAGACTTATTGGGAACTAGAGCAAAGGTCATGCATGTTATGCTTTCTCAAAGAAATTGGCTGCGCTCTGTTCATGTCCTAAGTATTATGGAAGATTTTAATTCAAAGTGATGACTTAGGATATCTGATGGAAGAAATTTCTAAGCAATAAGTGTTCATGAAGTAGCCTGGGTGCTGATAGTGGCCTATCTCAGATGTAGGAGCAAAGAAATGACAGTGGCCTATCTCAGATATAGGAGCAAAGAAATGACTTTAAGTTAAAATTTATATTTAAAGAAAACCAGAGTGTAAAAGTTTGGGAAATTTGCAGCTTAGCCATGGGGCAAAGAGAGAAAATATTTTTAGGAGAGAAATACAAGCAGGTTATGAAGCAACCGCTTGCTAGAGATATTTGCATAAATAAACAGGAGTCAAGTGCTATCATCCAATACAATGGGAGAAATAGTCCTTGAAGGCATTTGAGAGAACTTCACAGCAGCTGCTTCAGTCACAGGACCAGAAACCTAGGAAGAAATAATAGCTTCATGACACTGGCCCAGGTTCCTGCTGCCGTGTGCAGCCTCAAGACACTGCTCCCTACATTCCAGCCTCTCCAACTTCAGCCGTTGGTTACAGGGGCTCAGGTACAGGCTTTGCTTCCACTTTGGATAATGCGAGCTGTGAGCCTTGGCATCTTCAACATGATGTTAAGCCTATAAGAACACAGAATGAAAGCAAAGAATGCTTGGCAACCTCCACCTAGTTTTCAGAAGATGTATGAGAAAGTTTGGGTGCCCAGGAAGAAGTCTGCTTCAGGGATAGGGCCCTCAAGGAAAACCTCTACTAACGTAGTGCCAAGAGGAAACATGGGGCTGGAGCCCCCACATTGAGTACCCAACGTAATACTAGTAGAGCTGTGAGGAGGGGGCCACCATCCTCCAGACCCTAGAATGGTAGATCCACCAGCCGCTTGCATTCTGCACCTGGAAAAGCTGCAGACATTCAACTAAAATCCGTGAGAGCAGTCCTGTGTAATGAATACTGCAAAGCCACAGGGGCAGAGCTGCCCAAGGCTTTGGGGGGACCCACCCCTTCCAGCAGTGTGCCATGAATGTGTAACATACAGTCAAAAGAGATTATTTTGTTGCCCTGAGATTTAATAACCTCCCTGCTGGGTTTCAAACTTGCATGGGGCCTGTAGTCCTTTTATTCTGGCCAATTTCTTCCTTTAGGACAGCAATGCATACCCAATACTTATACACCCACTGTATCTTGGAAATAAATAACTTGTTTCTAATTTTACAGGTTTATAGGTAGAAGGGGTGTCCCTTGTCTCAGACAAGGCTCGGGACTTTAGACATTTGAGTTAATGACAGAATGAGTTAAGACTATGGGGGACTATTGGGAATGTGTGATTGATTATGTTTTACAGTGTGAGAAGGACATGGGTGGGATTTGGCAGGAGCTGAGGGCAGAATGATATATTTGGTTATTTGTATTTATCCAAATCTCATGTTGAATTGTAATCTCCAATGCCTAGTGGGAGGCCTGGTGGGAGGTGTTTGTGTCATGGAGGCTGATCAGTCATGGCTTGGTTCTGTCTTTATGGCAGTGAGTGAGCTCTCACAAGAGCTGGTTATTTAAAAGTGTTTCACCTCTCCCTGCAAACCCCCACCACACTTTCTTTCTCTTGCTCTTGCTTTCACCAAGTGAATTGCCTGCTCCTGCTTTTCCTTCCAACATGAGTAAAAGCTCCCTTAGGCCTCTCTGGAAGCTGAGCAATATCAGTGCCATGCCTGCATAGCCTGCAGAACCATGAGCCAATTAAACTTATTTTCCATATAAATTACCCAGGCGTAGGTATTTCTTTATAACAATGCCTAATACACAATACTTGACAGATTTCAGTTTTGTTAAATTTGTTAGCACTTGTTTTGTGGTCTAATATCTGATTTACCCTAGAGAACATTCCATGGACCATTGAGAAAAGTGTATATTCTGAAGCTGTTGAACAGAATGTTCTGTATGTATCTGTCATATCCATTTTGCCTAGAGTGTAGTTTGAGTCCATTGTTTCCTTATTAATTTTCTGTCTGATGAAAAGTAGGTGTCCACCAATGTCTATTGCTGAAAGTGAGGTGTTAAAGTTCCCTACTCTTATTGTATTGAAGCCTGTCTCTTCCTTCAGATCAATGATTATTTGCTTTACATACTTACGTGTTGGTTGGACATATATTTAGGTTTGTTATATTTTGCTGCTGTAGTAACTTCTTATCATTATATAGTGACCTTCTTTATTTTTAATTTTTTGACTTAAAGTCTATTTATATGATGTAAGCACAGCTACTCTTTCTCTCTTTTGATTTCCATTTGCACAGAATATCTGTTTTTGTCTCTCTACGTTCAGTTTATGCATGTTCTTACCTTGAAGTGAGTCTCTCGTAGGCCACTTATAGTTGGTTCTTATTTTATTATTCATTTAGTCAATCTTTGTCTTTTGATTGGAGAAATTAATCCATTTACATTAAAAATAACTTGATAGATAAGGACTTACTACTATCATTTTGTTAATTATTTTCTAGTTGTTTTAGATTCTTTTTTCTTTTCTTTGTGTCTGTCTTTCTTTGTGGTAATGTTATTTTCTTTGGTGTTACGTTTTCATTTTTTGTGTATCTACTATAGATTTTCCCTTTGTGGTTATTATGAAGTTTACAGAAAACATCTATATACTATATTTAGTATAAAGATTTAAAGACAAAACACTTAAAAATAACAACAACTACAGTAACTTATTAAGGGATATTTAATATAAAAAGATGTAGACTATGACGTCAAAAATTCAAAATGTTAATTATTTTCTAGCTGTTTTAGATTCTTTTTTCTTTTCTTTGTGTCTGTTATTTTCTTTGGTAATGAAACTCCATAATATATTATCTGCTTCTTTTCTCCTGCTGCCTTCAGAATCTTGTCTTTGTCTTTGATTTTGACAGTTTGGTTATAAAATGTCATGGGATAGTCTGATTTGAATTAAATCTGATTGGAAACCTCTGACCTTCCTGTACCTAGATATTGGCATCTTTCTACATTTGTAAAGTTTTCTGCAATAATTTCTTTATATAAACTTTCTATCTCTTTATTTTCCCTCTTGAAGTCAAGTGCCTGAAAATTTTGCTTTTTTGATGTTGTTTCATACCTCCTGTAAGCTTTCTTTGTTTCTTTATGAAATAGTCAGGGTTCTCTAGAGAGACAGAAATAATAGGATAGACATATATATAAAGGGGAATTTATTAAGGATTATTGACTCACAGGATTACCAGGTAAAGTCCCACAATAGGTCATCTGTAAGCTGAAGAGCAAGGAAGCCTGTCCAAGTCTCAAATTCTCAAAAGTATGGAAGTCAACAGTGCAGCCTTCAGTTTGTGGCCAAAGGCCCAAGAGCCCCTGGCCAATCACTGGTGTAGGTCCAAGAGTCCAAAAGCTGAAGAACCTGAAGTCTGATGTTCTAGTGCAGGAAACATCCAACACAGGAGAAAGATGAAGGCCAGAAGACTCAGCAAGTCTCTTCATTCCACTTTCTTCTGCCTGCTTTATTCTAGCCATGCTGGCAGCTGATAACATGTTACCCACCCTGATTTAGGGTGGGTCTGCCTCTCCCAGTTCACTGACTCAAATGTTAATCCCCTTTGACAACAACCTCACAGACACATCTAGGAACAGTACTTTGCATCCTTCAGTCTAATCAAGTTGACAATATTAACTATCAAACTTTACATTCTATTTTCTTTTTTCTCTTCAAGGTATTTTTAAAAAAATAACTTGTCTTCAAGTTCACAGATTATTTTTTCTGTCTCATCAATTCTGCTGTTGATGCTTCTTCTTGCATTTTCTCTTTAATTATTATATTTTTTAATCTCCAAGATTTCTGTCTGTTTGGTTTTTAAAATCATGTCAATATCAGTTTTAAATTTCTCATTTGGCTCACTTATTATTTTCTTCATTTCTTTGAATTGTTTCTCTGTATTTTCTTAATGTTTGCTGAGCTCCCTTAAAACAATTATTTTGAATTTTTAGTTAGACCATTTATATATCTTCATTTTATTAGGGTCAGTTACTGCCATTTTATTTTGTTTGTTCATATCATATTTTTCTGATTATTTTTTATACTTCTGGCCACGCATAATATGCACATTTGAGGAAATAGACACTCATTCCAGTTTTCACAAATGGGTTTGTCTAGGAATATGTTTTTTTTTTTTTTTTAAAACAGCAACCCCATCCAATGATTCAGAGGCTGTATAATATATTTCTTAAGCCCAAGGCTCCTGCAACTGACATGGTACTAAGCTGCAATTTTATGGTCCCTGAGGCTGGCGTGAAGCTCTGGCATGCCCAAAGTTTTTAAGTCCAAGGTCACTTAGGCTGCTTGCACTGAATGTTTTCTGGAGCCCAAGGTCACTGCAGTCAGTTGGCAGTAATGCAGATGCAAACCGAGTTTACCTCAAAGGTTCTATGGGTTCCAGCCTAGTTTTCGGGCACATCTGAAGGCTCAGTTTACAGGTATGAGCCTAGAATCAAAGCTTGTAGAGGTCTGTGCAGTGCTGGGTTTAACTGCGGCAGCCTTGGTGTTAGAGTCCAAAGCAAAATTTGGCATTCAGTTCCATTTCTTTCCTTCAGTCGGATAGTATTTCATTTAACTGTGCTTAGCACAATCTCTGGCTCTTGATAAACCTTCAATATATTTAGTTATCACTATCAGAAATAGTAAGAACAACTATAATATTACCTTGTGGCCTTATTGATATTATTGATTTTTATTTGAGAATAAGTTTAGCCTGACAGGAGTAGGGATTATTCCCCAAGTTAGTTCATTTCATGGGCCTGTGAAAAATAACTAATTAATGATATATGCAATCATTAAGATGCTAGTTATAACAACAAGAACATAGTTTTTAAACATATAACCTGGTATAACGATTTGAATATAGTTTTTAAACATGTAATCTGATACCATTATTTGAAACCAAAAATTAATGTGAACAAAGGCAGAATAATGATACTATTATCATTGTGTTATGGTGATTTTTTAATTCTTTCTCAATGTCTAAATTTTTCTATGGGATTGTTTGCAATTGAGCTATAATTCTGATTCTGTTGCTTACTAATTCTAATAACTTAGTAAGTTATTTATTATTTTCTAACCCTGAATTTAAATATTTAAAAACTTAAATAATAATAGGAATTCTCTCATAAAATTGTTTTGAGTAGTAGATAATGAAATGCCCATTAAAACTTAGTGTAACAGTTGGTGCATAGTTTATGCTCAAGATATGTTGTTTAAATAACAAAGCTTCAGTAATAGAGGAGAATAGTTTTGAAGTAAAATAACATATTAACATTTTAAATAATATACAATTAAATAAATTTATTTGATTGGTTTAGTTTTAAACTTATAAACTCATTCATTCAATAAGTATTTACTATCCATTATTTTCTAGTATCATTCGAGGTGCTGGAAATTTTAAAAAGAGGCAAAAATTTTGTCCTCATGAATATTAGATTCCTATTAAATTGATTTTGATGTACAAAAGTATAATAAAATAAAAATAATTAAACATAACTCTTACAAAACCAAGCATCAGTGAACATGTGCAGCTGTGGGAAGTATATTGGGGTATGAGGGTTTTTCCTTGTTCTCCTTGGGAACGTTATGATTTAGGTGTCAGCTTCAGTAGGTCATGAGTGGGTGATATATGGTATGCTGTCTGAAAAGTGTTAAAAACATGTGTCTGGGATGCTGACATATTTCAACTGGCTAGAAGTCCTTTAACAATACTTAACTTTCATGAATGAAATCATTTCTAGGTAATTCAAAATATTCGTGACTCTCCTTCTAAAATTTTGTTTAAGCAAGGTATTATCACTATCAGGAGAAGGAGAAAAAAGACATAATCAATAAACAAGAACAAAGAATAATGAATCAGAGGTGGCACAAAAGGGTGAGAGGAGCTCAAATTAAAAGGAGCATGACAGCTGCCAAGCCTAAAAAGGGAAGGGCAAAGATTTACATTTACGAGGTTTTTTAAAAGCCCATCAGACAAACTAATTAAATCTACAAATTTTAATTGGAGTTAATTGGATTGGGTAGTTTAATAAAAGGAGTGGGGGAAAAAAAAGCCTGTCACTCTCTTTCCTCCTATCAAGCATACTAAAGGATGATGAAGCAGAGGCAGTTAATCAAGGCAAAACATTCATTCCCTCATTGAATCCTAGAATGTTGGGGCCGAAGGGTTTTTTAGATCAAACATCTAACATCATCATTTGATGGATGAGGATGTAAAGAACAAGGACTGAAAAGCTTCATGCCCAAGGTCACCCACAGTGGCAGTTTAGGGGAAACACTTGTCTCCAGTTTCCTTAATAAGAACTTTTCCAAGCACACCCTGCTATAGATAAAGGCTCATGTCATCCAAGGAATAAATAGAAGAGATTTTCAGGTCAAGGATATTTAGAAACCAGGTAATTAGGTATACTGGGAAATAACTGTTTTGATCAAGGAATCCATACAATTAAAATAGCAGTTTGAGTGTCCCTTATAGATCTTGTGAATGAGAAACAGAGAGAAAAGAAATGAAGAAAAGATTAATGAAGCTGCTTTTGATTGCAAAAGCTAATGTGAGGTCCAGCTTGCTTAGAACCCTAAGTTAATCTCAAATTCTTCCTGCTCTCCATGAAGGACATTTTGTGCTGAATTGTATAATGACTGTTTAACAAAGCTCTTTTACTTCTCTCTTTTGGTTTAAAAAATAAATAATTATTTTGACAAAGACATTAATGGAGTTCAATGGAGGAAAGAAAAGTATTTTTATTAAATAGCATTGAAACTACTAGATGTCCCTTGGAGGAACAAATGAACTTTGACATCTACTCACATCATATACAAAAATTTATTTAAGATAGATCATAGATATAAATGGGAGATTGGGAGGAAAACATAGGAGGATGTCTTTGTGACCTTAGCATGGGTGAAGATATTAAGCAAAGTCAAAAGACAAAATTACAACAAATTTAGTTTAAAGATATTATTGGATTTTATTTGTAATTCTAGCACTGAGTAATGATTCATTCTGAAAAGTAGAATACAGAATGAGTGTTTCAATGAGCTGAGCAGGAGAGATTGGTTTTATGGGCAGAAAAGAGCTTAAGCAAGCAGAAACAGAACAAAAAGTAGATTGGTCATTTTAAAGTTATTTTCCTTGTAAAGGTTAAAGTAGAGAAAACTTCCTTATTATGCCGGCTAACACTGATCTGTTTGGAGATTTGCCTATTATCTCTAACTTGCTGGATTTCTTGGAAGGTCAGATACATTAGTTTTGGCTTGGTGGTATGGTACTTTAGCATGAGTAACTCCATGTTGGTTTATTTGGTCTGATGAATCTAGTGCAGGGGCTCAGTCTGAACTAATAACCTGCTAAAAATTTTATTTAACAGCATCAAAAAAAAAAAAAAAAAAGAAGAAGAAATGATAGCTTGAACTTCATCAAATTAAAAACTATTGCTCATCAAAAAGTCAGAAAAGAAAAACTACAGACTAGGTAAAGATATTTATAATTAATTCACAATACCTGCATTTGACAAGTGACTCATAGACTGAAAATACATAGAACTCTTCCAGATCAACAAGGAAGAAATATCACCTCCATACTCTACAGCAGACTTAAACAGATACTTCAAAAAGAAGATATTCAAATGAATAAAAAGGATATGAAAAAACTGCTGAATAATATTACTCAGAAGAGAAGTGTAAATTATAACTGCTCCTCCATCGTAATGGCTAAAAATTAAAATGAAACACACAAAAAGAAAAACTAACGATATTGAATATTAGTAAAAGCGTAGAGCGACAACCTTGTATTTACTGCTCTTAAAAGTAAAGTAAGTCCAACATTTGAAAAACGTTCACAAAGTTTCTAATAAATTAAATATGTACCTGCCCTATTATCCTCTCATTCTATTCCTAGGTATATATTTAAGACAAAAAAGTTCATATGTTCACCAAAAGGATTTGTACAAAATGTTTATAATAGCTTTAATTATAATAGCCCTAAAATGAAAACAACCTAAATGTTTATAAACAAGAGAATGGATAAGTAGTGATATATTCCTACAGTGAGATACTACATAGTAATGCAAAACACACACACACACACACACACATACATACACACACACAAACACACACAGACACACAATATGAATAAATAACAAAAACATTATTTTGAACAAAATAAGTCAAACACAAAAGAGTACATTTTAAATTTTTTAAAAAACTTTAAAATATATTTTTTAAATTTTAGTTTAAAGAATAGGAAAAATTATTCTATGGGGAAATTAGAATAGTGACTCCCTCTGGCTGGCTGAAAAGGGGGTCTTACTGACTTTGATGGGCAAAAAGGAAGTTTCTGGGAGATAGACTAGATAAAGATCACATGGTGCATGTATAGATATAAATTAATAGAACAGTATACAGAGGAGTACAGGAAGCAAATTTTGTAGTAGACTATACATAAATTACACCTTGCATCTGAGGGTTATTTCCTCTGGGGGACAAGCTGGGAACAATCAGCAACCAATGCTTCCAGAAGTTGGAATATAGGCAAGTCATCCCTGAAGAAACTATCTAGAAAGACTGCCACAGTATCCATTGCAACTAGGTAACAAAAGAAACTTCAATACATTACAGCAAAATAGTACAAACTACGTTCTCTGGTAATAATGCATTAAAATTAGAAATCAGTAATTAAAGAATAGCTTAAAATTCCATATGCCTTGAAACTTTAAAAGTATCACTTGGTTAAACAGAAAATTATAAAGATGAAATGATAACTACTTAAAACTGAATGACAGTAAAAACACCACATGTGAAAATTTGTAGCATGAATCTAAAGCAGTACTCAATGAAAATTTAAATTTTGACTGTTTGTGAAGAAACAGCAGTCATTGAAAACAAATAAGCAAAGAGTTTGACAAAAGAAGCTATAAAAATAAAGATAGAATAAACACAAAGAATCAAAGAAGAAATTGTAAATTTGGTGGCACTAGTTAATGAAATAGGGGATAAAATATACATAAAATTAATAAAACCAAAACATGGTTCTTTGAAAATCTAACAACATTGAGAAATTTCTGGTAAGACTGAAGTGAATAAAAGGGAGGAAGAGAAGGAGAAAAGATGGAAATTATTTCAGAAAAAAAACAAAAAGACAAAGGAGGAAATAATTTCATCTATAATAGATTAATCACTATAAAATATTATAAAGTATTAATTAATACATTTAAAAGGTGAAATAGATAAGTAAAAATAAAATGTAATAATTGACACAAGAAATAGAATAAGAACAATGGAAATAAAACTATATTTTCTCAGAAAAATTTTAATGTCAAGATATTATGAGGGAATTAATATTTCTTTAATACAAGTTATTCTGGAAAGTAAAAAAGTAATAAAAGAGAAAATTAACCAGCTGTTTTGTTATTTTTTTTGAGGCAGGGTCTTGCTCTGTTGCCCAGGCTGGAGTGCAATAGAATGACTAGGCTCACTGCAACCTCTGCACCCTGGGCTCAACCATTTCTCCCACTTGAGCCTCCTGAGTAGCTGGGACTACAGGCATTCACTACCATGTCAGCGAATTAAAAAATTTTTTTTTTCAGATGGGGTTTAGTCAGGTTGGCCAGACTGGTGTTGAACTCCTGTGCTCCAGAATTCTGCCTGCCTTGGCCTGCCAAAGTGCTGGGATTACTTGTGTGAGTTACCAAGCCCAGACCAACCAAGCCTGGCCCAACTCAGCTCTTTTTATGAGGCTGATATGGTCTTGATGGTAAAATAAAATAAGGAAAATGTGAGGAAAAAAAGAGCATATTTGCTCATAAAAACATACGCAAATATCTTAAGCAAAATATTACAAGTTCAAACCAACATAAAATACACATATGTATCAAATAAGTATATAGAGATGACTGTTTTAGAAAAATCTTTCAAGCTCAAAACATGAAAAATGAAATTATAAAGTCAATAGAATAAATAATAGGATATATCTGTGAGAAATATTGATGAGAAAGATAGCTTAAACACAATTTGAAAAATACTAGCCATGAGGAGAGAAACAATGATGGATTTTATTATAATTATCCACATTAATATGCCTAAAGAGAAAAATTCAAATGACTGACTCCATAGATTCAGAAAAAGCATTTGAAAAAGGCCTACAATTACTTATGATGAAAAAGAATTCTCAGAAATTGAAAGCTAAAACTTAAATAGGTAAAGACTCAGAATAAAGCCTACATCAACATTTTCCTTAACTTGATACATATTCACTTTGAAGCTGGCATTAAAACTGTGATTCTTTGTTAATTCCACTCTTCATCAAAGTGCAGAGAGATATGACATGAGCATAACATATAATTGTGTAAGAAAAATAGACAAGTTAACCAGAAATGTTATTATTTGCAGATGAGGTAATTTTCCTACAAAACTCAATAGAATCAATAATAGTCTATAATAATTAATAATAGAGTTTGAAAAGTTGTTGAATACAAGGTCAACATACCAAAAATTTAGTGACATTTCTGAAAATCAATAATAATGAAATAAAATAGAGAAAGGTATCAATTAATAAATTAATAAAAAATTAAGAATTGCCCCAACTAAAGACACATATGACTGTTAGAGCAGAAAATAATTTAAACTGTATTGCAGGACACAAAATAACATCTGAACAATATATTTATGGAAGGGATAATTTTACATGTAAAGATGTTAACAATCAACCAGTAGACTTTAAATTCCATTTCTATCTTAAAAAGAATTTTTGGGTAATTCAAATATAACTAGAAAAATAAATATCCTCAAATATATCAAGTAATTTTGAAAATAAGAGGAAAAAGAGAATATATTTTCTACAAGATTTTAAAACATATTACAAAATCATCATAATTAATAAAACAAGATCTTAGTAAAACAACAGACAAAGAATTCAGAGGGCAGAATAGAGAGCCCAGAAACAGTTTTATGCAGATATAGGGATATGATATCTAATAGGAATGACAGCATAATTCGATGGGGAATCAATGAATTATATAATGGTCTTAGAAACATTTAGTTACCATATAGAAAACTAACATTTAATAATTAACATGTAGATACTATGTAGAAAAACATAGAGTCCATATAGAGCATATGGAAAAAATAGAGTCCATAAAGACCATACAGTCTATATAGAAAAAAAGTCCATAGAGTCTACATTACTAAAACCCCAAATGTGAAGAGTAAAACTATAAACCCAATGGAATATTCAGAAACTATTTGTGAAAAACCCAGAAGGAGAATTTTTCTAAACATGTCTACAAAAGCACTAGCTATGAGAAGAAAAAAATAACCACCTTAAACTAGTGAATTTATATTCAGGCAAAGACACTATGATCAAAGTTAATGAATGGGTGACATACTAAAAGAAGATATTTGGAAATCTAAGAGATAAATAATTAATAACTAGAACTAACTCCTAGGAGTTAGAAGATCAATACAGAAAACCCAAAAGAAAAATGGATACAGAGGACACAAAAGGCCAACTCACATAAAGGGATACTAAATGTTTAATATATGCATGCAGGAATGTGCAACCTCATTAAAAATTACAGGACTGCAAATTAATGTGAAGCCACTTCATATTGATTAGTTTGAGACAAAGAAAGATGGTTATGGCAAAGGCTGTATGGAATGTCAGGGAAGGTAAAGCTCATTTCTTGTTAGAAAGTGACCGTATGTGTAGCCATTCTGGAGAGCTTCCAGGAGATTCTTAATGAAATTAATGTGCATATGTACAGTGACCCAGCAATTACATTTCTGGGTGTATACATCCCAGAGAATTTGTTGATTTCTAAAGTATAAATAGGTGAGATTCTTTATTGTTTGTTACAGCAAATAATGAGGCTTTGATTCTAGTACTAAAGGAATAGAAAAAGGTGATAGATTTTGTCACTTTCCGTCAATACTTGCTTCCCCACCAAGAGGCAGAATTGTACATCTCTGTACCCTGGAAGTCAGGCTTGGCCATGTGATCAGCTTTAGCCAATGAAGTGAAAGCATAAATGGCATGTTTCACTTTCTAGCGGAAGCATAAAGAATAGGTGTAGTAGTTTCCTAGGGCTGTGGTAACAAAGTACTATACAGTGAGTGGCTTAAGCATAATTTATTTCCCACAGTTCTGGAGGCTAAAAGTCCAATATTAAGGTAGAGGCATGTGTGGTTTCTCCTGAGGCCTTTCTCCTTGGCTTGCAGATGGCCACCATCTCTCTGTGTCCTCACATCCCTGGTGTCCCTTTGTGTGTCTAAATTTCCTCTTATAAGGACTCCAGTCAGATTGGATTAGTGCAGATCTTAAAGACATCATATTAACTTAAGTCTCTTTAAAGGCCATATCTCCAAATACAGCCTAACTCTGATGTCTTGGGTTTAGGGATTCAATATATACATTTAAGGGGCAAATAATTCAGCCCATATTAATAGGGTTGCTAGAGTTAACAAGTAAAAATACTAGACACCTAGTTAAATTTGAATTTCAGATAAACAATGAGCAACTTTTATAAGGAGAATTTTTCTAAACATATCTACAAAAGCACTAGCTATGGAAAAAACTTGTAATTACATGAGAAGAAATATGTAATACTTGAGATATACTTTTGCTGAAAATGTATTTATCATTTATCACAAATTTAAATATAACTGAATGTTCTCTATTTTATCTCACTGACACTATTATTAAAGATCCAGTTTGTATTTTATGTAATAAGTTCATAGTTTTTGGAAAAGAGATTAACAGTAATAAGAAAATTGGTACAGTTGTTGGTTGGTTAATACTGTTTTATTTAACAAGTTAGTACAATAAATATTTGTACTTGGCAAAGAATTCTCAGGTTTCACAGAGGAATAAAAGTGAACTCTGCTAGTCTGAATTCGCCCAATAGTTTATCTTGTCATCCAAGGATTAAACTGAAAGTAATTTATTTGGCATGAACAGGAAACGTGTTTCTTGTTATTATTAATCTCTTTTCCAAAAGCTATGAGCTTATTACATACTTTACAAATTATTTCATTCAAAAATTATACCAAATTGTTGCCCATGGTTAATTAACATGGATCACCATCTTTCCAGATTCTAACAACAGTTTTTCCCCTACCCCTTTCAAACCTTGAAGCTATTGATACATAGTTTAGATTTTATATTATTGAAAAATCATATTCATGGTATAATTTATGCAATATGTAGATTGTGCTGCAGTAATTAATAATCTCCAAATCTAATTTGCTTACAACAGAAGATTTTATTTGCCAGTTGGGCTGGATGTCTTCATTCTGGGGACCAAGAATGAAGGGTTAAGCTCTATAAAAATGGCTAGTCATCATGGCAAGAAAGGAAAAAATAAATGTAATAAAATTACATTTATGGGCATTACCTGGTGGGAGGAATGAGAAAGGAAAGTATTCAAACTAGCTGCCTTTGTTGGTACCATGTCATAATCCCACTTGGAAGCATTCAAAAATGTTGTAGATGACACGTTTCAGAGTCATCTGCTGCCACGCACTTAGGCAGAACATGCTTTTAGAACTTCGGAGAAATGTATCCGGCAAAGAAATGCTGGTACTATTCATTAAGACAGCCAATGCTGATGTGGCAATGCAAAAAAAGTTATCCTGTAACGTCTGCTGTAAGAATACAGTCCAGAATTTCAGAAACCCTCAGGTGTGGAAGACAATAACAGGTTCTCACTCTCAATTGGTGAAAAATAAAGCCAAAGATTTATTTGAGTGACTTGAAAGCTTAAAAATCAAATTCCTATTAAGGATAAAATTGACAGTGTTGTCCTTATACCCATTGTTAAAACTACAGAATTGATTATGTTTGTACCCAGTAAATTTTCTTGGTTGGAAAAATGTATTTTAGCAAAAAATTCTAGGGTTGTGGCTTTTCCACTGATGTTTTACAGGCTCAAGGTGGCAGTAACTGAGAAAGGGATGTTTTTGAAAGAGTTGTACTGGTGGAAGCACTATAAACCTGGATATAAATCACCTGCGATATTTAACAAAACTTGGACCCAATTCCTCTGGAAAGCAGACTGAGAGAGCTGCTCAGCTCCTTAGGAAGAAATGTTCTTAAATGCTCCCTTGAGATGTGGTCAAAGAAGATCATGGAAGAGAAAAATAACTCAAGTGGAGCCAAAATTCATGAGTGTAATTGATCATGGAACTAATCTTATAGAGTAGAATCTTGGCCTGGAAAAGAATATTCCTCACCCTGAGGACAGAGGATTTTGAAGTTTCTACCCAGCAAGGTTTGGGAATTGCTACAGATAAATGTAGTAGGATATCCTCCCAGGCCCTTGGAGACATTCTCTCATTCTTCCCTTGTCTGAAGAAGCTTATCTCTGTCCTGTCATTGTGTTTTGAGAGTGTATAAGGTCCCAAACATTTCATTCATATGAGAATTTTAAGAGGATTTATCTCTAGAAGTGATAAAGAGACCCAACACCAGTCACTGATTCTGGATGTATGCTTAGAGAAGAGAATGATTAGGGCTTTTGGGCTTGTCTGCCTTGAGGGATTACTAAGTGAGTGGTACATGTCAAAGGGAGAGGAAGTAAAATATTTGGTAGTTGAAAGGGTGGATGTGGAAGGTAGAACAACAATTTACCAATATTAGCTGACTCTTTCTAGAAAGGATATTTTTGTTGTCGTTTTTTTTGAGACAGGGTCTTGCTCTGTCACCCATATTGTGGCATGAGCTCAGCTCACTGCAACCTCTGCCTCTAGAGTCCAAGCAATCCTCTCACATCGGCCTCTTCAGTAGCTGGGACTACAGGTGTGTACCACCATGCCAGGCTAATTTTAGTATTTTTAGTAGAGACTGGGTTTTGCCATGTGGCCCAGGCTGGTCTGGAACTCCTGGGCTCAAGTGATTTGCCAACCTTGGCCACCCCAAATGCTGGGATTACAGGCTTGAGCTATCCTGCCAGGCCCCAAGGAAGAATTCTAATTTCTCATTCCAATAAGAATAGGTTTTTCCACAAGGCTTACTTTAGCCAATGGAATGTGACAACTGCCATTTCTATCAGAGGCTGCTAGGAAGGATGACGTCTGAGTAAACACACAACCTATAGAATGAGAGAAGGTTTTGAAAACTATTCTTGGCTGGGCTTGGCAGCTCATGCCTATAATCCCAGCATTTTGTGAGGCCAAGGTGGGCAGATCACTTGAGGCTGGGAGTTCGAGACCAGCCTGACCAACATGAAGAAACCCCGTCTCTACTAAAAATACAAAATCAGCCTGGTGTGGTGGTGCATGCCTGTAATCCGGCTACTCGGGAGGCTGAGAAAGGACAATCTCTTGAAACTGGAAGGCGGAGGTTGTGGTGAGCCAAGATCGCAGCATTGCACTCCAGCCTCGGTAACAAAAGCAAAACTCCATCCAAAAAAAGAAGAAAAGAAAGGAAAACTATTCCTCTGGTAAAGGTCTAATACCTAGCATCTATAAGGCACCTAAACAAATTTACAAGAAAACAAACAGCCAAACCCATTAAAATGTGGGCAAAGTATGAGAACAGACACTTTTTGAAAGAAGACATACATGCTGCCAAGAAACATGAAAAAAAGCTCAATATCACTAATCATTAGAGAACTGCAAATCAAAACCGCAGTGAGATATCATCTCACAACAGTGAAAATGGCTACTATTAAAAATTCAAAAAATAACAGATTCTGGTGAAGTTGTGGAGAAAAAGGAATTCTTATACACTGTTGGTGGCAGTCTACATCAGTTCAACCTCCGTGAAAAGCAGCATGGTGATTCCTCAAAGAGCTAAAAACACAACTACCATTCAATGCAGCAATCACATTACTGGATGTATACCCAAAGGAATATAAATCATTCTATCATAAAGGCATGTGTATACGCATGTTAATTGCAGAGCTGTTCACAATAGCGAAGACATGGAATCAACTCAAATGTCCATCAATAGTAGACTGGATAAAGAAAATGTGGCACATATACACCATGAAATACTAGGCAGCCACAAAAAAAAAAGATCATGTTTTTTGCAGGAATATACATGGAGCTGGAGGCCATTATCCTGACCAAATTAATGCACAAGAACAGAAAACCAAATTTCACATGTTTTTACTTATAAGTGGAATTGAAGTGATGAGAACAAATGGACACATGGATGGAAATGATAGATACTGGGGTTTGTCTGAGGGTGAAGGGTTGCGGGAGGAAGAAGATTAGGAAAAATAACTAATGAATAGGGTTTAATTACCCTAGTGATGAAATAATCTGTACAACAAACCCTCATGTCATGAGTCCATGTACTTAAAAGTTTTAAAATGTTGTTTTTCACAACAATGTGTTATTTATGTTCATATTTAATGAATTTATTGTTATTTAAATATTTTAATAAAATATCTCAATTGAAATTTCTAATATAATAAACATCCAAAATTATGAATCACATAAATAAAATTTCTTTACAGTCCTAAATAATTTTTAAGAGTATAAAGGAGTTTTAAGAATAGAAAAGTGGAGAATTACAGTACATTAGCATATATTCTTATGAGCATGGAAGGTGTGTATTATTCATTCTGGTGTATGAGAGTCTCGTTTATAGCCCACTCCAAACCAGTAGCTTTGATATGTTTTTTTTTTTTTGCCAAGAAAAGAGTGAAGTTGAAATAGTTTAACAGAAATTGAGAGCCTATTTTAATCATCCATGTGATTAAATTTGAACCATTGTATAATAACTCATCTGGAGCATAGATATGATCCTCAATTTTATTATTGTTTTTTGAATGCATTTGTGAACAAGTTTCAGGTGTTTGGAAGCTAGAACAGCAGAGAAGCTACCACAATGCACTAAACCTGAAAATTTTCTTAAGATGTTAGGATTTGGTGTGGACCAATCTCTAGCAGAATTGCCACAAAATTTCTGGTGAAATAGTGATGACAAACATTTAAGGTAACTATATACTAGTTGACTTCCATTGTAATCCATACGAAAATAATCTACTACATATGATGCCAATTTTCTTATGTTTTTCTAGGTCTGATTCACTCTTTAACATATATATGTGTATATCAAATATATTTATATATACACATATGTACCATATGTATATATGTTGTCATGTATATGTATATATGGTAAAGAGTGAGTCGCATATGTGTGTGTGTGTGTGTGTGGTATTTTAGGTGGATGTACAAATACATATAACATATATTTTAGGTATGTATGTGTATATATATAAATATTAATATATATACACATGCCTAAAACAACATAAGAACCAATTTAGTGGTTATTTATAAATAGTTGTCATTATCACCTGTTTTATTTGAAAACACAGCAAAACACTATATTTTGCTGTTTATCCTACACCATGCCTGATAGAGCCTGAAGAATTAACATATTGTCTAGGATGACTACAAGCTACAAAGGACAACCCAGAAATTGGACTCCAGTAGTCCAAGCACATTGGATAGTTTGGTAAAGGGTTTAGCTCATTTTGTAATTCTCGATTATTAGACTGTAAGTGGATCTGGAAAACCTGTTTCTTAAGTTAATGATTCAACATCTCCCAGTAAAAATTAAAAATAAATTACATTGTGATGGAATAATGTTTCCCTTACAGCTTAGCGTATGGGCTTAGGTTTTCACATTATGTTAACAAAATTTTGCAAAATGTGGACTGATCCAGGTTCAGGGAGACCTCAAGCTTGTTTTTATCTCAGATCAAGATGGCTTCATTTTCTTACTGTGAGTATCACATATGTCAGGTAAGTCCCAGGAGGTACAGATTCCAACTTTTGCTGAGGATGCAGCCAGAGGAGCAAGGCACCTGTGCCTGTGGGCAAAGCCTTCAGGCAGGGCTTTCTCTGTGAGTCTTAGTCAGCTGTTCATCACTTTAACCTGGAACCATTCCACCTTCCCTATGTTCTTATACATTCTGACTACTTTGAGATAATTCCAGTCTATGAAGTAATCTCAGTTACTTTTTCTTAAATTAATTGCTTAAATTTTTTTTGCACGTGCCAGTTTTGAGATGTCCTTAGGAAACCTGAAATGTGCTTCTAAACATTCTGGAAAAAAAAATCTAAGAACCACTCATAATACAGTAAGTAGGTTACAGTTACGCTTTGTGTGCAGTTTTCTTACAACAGTATGCAGTATATTGGGAGTGGAGCTAATATGGATTAGGCAATGGTCATCAGTGCAGATCTTGTTAAGTAGCTATTGGGATTGTGACACCACAGCTTGGGCTGTTTTACTTCAGAAGATGTATATATAGAGTTCTAAACCAAAGTACATTTTAGGACTACATCTAAACTGAAGGAAGTTCCTAGACCACCACTCTCTCCTAATCAATTCACAGATCTTCTAATGTAGCAACAGTGGTTTGATTGCACATTGGAAAATTGGAAAAAGAATGTACTCAGGTTTTTCCTTTGCTAGGTAGTCTGAGAGTCTTCCCCAAAGTGATGCCATTTATCACTGTGTTGTCCTGCACAAGGTAGGGAGCCCAAGTCTAGGCAAGTGGGCATGGCACAATTGAGTTTCTCAGGTGCAATGAGCCAGGCTGCCACTACTGTTGATGCTACCAATGCCTCAGGCCCACAGTAGTTTTTTGAATGAATAAAAACATAGAAAGAAAATCAAGCTACATGAGATTAATATAATAATTTGTGGTCTTTACATAGTTTCTTTCAAGTGTTTACAACAATATCTGTCAACACAAATGAAAGTTGATTCCCAGATCTTGTGGAAGAAAAGAAATATTTTGTCCTGAAAGCACATATATTTTAGCTTATTTTTTTCTACTTCCGGTAATTTAGCAGTTTCAGGCCTGTACATGGCAAATTATTCCATAAGTAACCCCTAAAGATATGTATGAGAAAAAAAATTGCTAAGGATTTTGAGATGTGAAATATCAGGCTTATATGGTTAATTTTTAATTATTTAAATGTGAAAAACTGAGAAGTTTATAAGAAACCACATATTCACACTATTTTGAGTCTGGATTCTTCAGTAATCAAATACACGGATCAGTCTTCTTTTCCCATAATATCACTTAAAAGAAAGTATACATGAAAAAGTAGATAGATGCCATTAATCTTAAGGGAAATGTGGTAATTATGGATTTAAGAGTTTTCAGGGATTGTACACATTGCTAAATTTCATAATGTACAAAAAAATCAAGATCAGTCAAGAGAACCTCTAATATATTTCAATCTCTGACACTCCCAGAGGTAGACTGAAAACCATGTCCACAATATTGTGCATCTCTTACCATCAAGGAGTGCTGTCTACCTCCCTGTCTCTTGAATCTGTACTGGACTTCTGGTTTGCTTTGACCAATAACATGCAACCTAGGTGATGTAGCCTCTAACCTTTGACCTCCTGAATAATGTCCTGAAGTTGCCACGCTGGAAAGTCAGCCAAGAACAAAAATCCACATACAAGGAGAAGTGCAGCCATTCTAGTCGTATCTGTGAAGTCCATTCCCAAGCTGACCTCCTCAGTTGAATGCAATACATACATGAGCTCAGGTGAGCACAAGAATTACCCAATCAATCCACAGAATTGTAAGATATAATAACTCAACGTTGTTTTAGGTTTGGTTTATAATATTACACAGCTAAAAGATACTGATACCTAAAAGTGGGATATAATAACTAATGGATACACTCTGATATATCTATCTTTTGATTGAATAATTACATTATTTGAATAAGTATATTAAAATATTCATTGCCAAGGGATATTCAAACCTTATATGTTTCAAAACACTATGGACATTTTGCTATGTTCATCCTCATATTTTTTCCTTGGAACACTAATCTATAAAACAATTCTTGTTTTCTTCATTTCTTGTATATTTGAGTTTTTCTTCTAGCTTTTGTGTAAATTTTCAAATAAATTTTATTTTCTTTTCTGTGCCAGCTTATCATATGTGCCCATATTGTCTTTCAAAGTTTTCTACAGTTTCTTAAAAGCAAGGATGATTTCTGATGTGCCTCAGCCCCCAATATTTTCTCCATCCTTCACTAGTTTAATGTTTAGAATCAAATGAGCCATTTAGATAAAAATCCCTCTTCTTACTTTTTTGCCCTGAGGCTCATTAGCTTGTATTTCTTTTCACTGAATCTAGTCATTGCTTTCATCAGTTAAGTTATTGAAACAGTTTAAAAATTTTTTCCTTTTCCTTATGCTCACTATTCTAACTTCATTTCCTCTGACCCTCTGCTTGAGTCTCATTGCCAGACATAATTACATTTCTACTTGAGGATAGTTGAGTTTAAAATACCTGGCTCTGGAATCAGAACCAGCACCTGCTCCTTACTAGCTGTGGGATCTTGGTTAAATAATTAACTGTCTAACTTTATAACAGAATATTAATATTAACTATAGCAAACAAAAATAACAATCATTAAGCACTGGCTATGTGTTTGGTACTTCTGTATATAAATCCATCAGATTTTCTAGTAATGCCGTGAATTGAGTACTATTACCACCATTCTCATTTTATAAATGAGGATCACAGGATCAGAAACATGGATTTACTTATACCATAGTCATTGGAAGTACTGTGGAAACTAGTTTCCAGTGTCCCATGTAGCACATGGAGATAATTAATTATATTTGCTTAAACCAGTCAAAAACCATGATAGTGAACTTTGAAATTAAGCAGCATTATTCAGTGGTTACAGAACAAGTTGTCCCTGGAACAAAGAAACTAGAATAATGGAATGTCTAATGCAAACATCTGGCCGCAATTTTCTAAGGATTTCCTAGCATATTCTTCAGGCCTGAATCTGGTAGGTAGGGTGACATGAAGCTACCTTTATTGCAAGGATGTACTTGCTTTTGAAATATAAACAGTAGGAAGAATCCCTTAACACACAACTCATCTTCTTCTTTCTCCAGAAAAATATTTGTGAACTCTTGGCCCCTGCAAGTCATTATTTTCAAGAAGGCATAGTTTATAGTCAACATATGTCTCATTAGAGGATATAGCATGGAGCCAGACAATTAGTAGGCCCTCAATACCTACTTGTTGAAGAACAAATAAATTCTAGACCAGAGGTCAACTTGAATTTGCATTCTGCTTTGTTTCTCTGCTAAAGATATAACTTATTAAAGGTTTTGGATTTATTTCAAATTAAGGGGAAGAATAATCCCTGTCCTATCCTAATAATAGGCATAGCATGAAGATTAAATGAAATGATGGATGGGGACAATTTGTGAAATTTTAAAATGTCTATTATTAATTGGAATATATTTTAATCTACACTCAGCATTTTAGCTTGCCTCATTACCATGACAAGTGCCATTGATCTTTGCCTGCATTGTTTCCCTTATTTTTCTTTTCTGTGGAATATTCTCATTCTATCATCCTGATTCTATACGATACCATATCTCTGCTAAATGTCTTACAAAATAAACTGTATGTTCTGCTGGTTATACTCTTGCAGTTTAAACAATCATAAAATGTAATAATGTCTTGATCTTTTGTCATATTTAAAACATCATTAAGGTAGTTGAAGTTAAGGCAGAGTTAGTGTTACTAAGATTCTAATCAGTTCTATGTCCTTGGAAACCTGTAGCTTTCTTCACAGTTTTACTAATACCTGGGGATTTCTAATTCTAGTTCTACTTCTCGCCTCTAGTTCCAGCCTCTGTGTCTTTGTATTGTTTGTTTTCTGTTCCTGGCATCAACTGAACCCATATAAAATGTCTTTGAAATTTCCAAAATAATTTCCTCACACAAAAGCATTAGTGAGCAATGTAGAATTTATTTTATATTTTGTAGGGAAATGAGGATGGGTCCAGTTTTAGCACACAACTTAAAAATCCCTTTTAAACAAGTCTATGAACTTTCTTTGCTGCTGCTCCTAAGTTCTATTTCTCTACCCTTTCCCCCAATATTCCACTACCTTTTTGATTCCTGTTGTCTTTCACTTCTATATCCACTGCCTCTCACCCTTTGGAGTTTCATATTCTTCTTCCATTATGTAGAACAATTTTATCTCTCTCTTTCTTTATTTGAAGCAATCTGTGGAAGGTCTTACATTTCTCATCAACCCATTCTCATGATCAAAGATGGATTTTTCTCTCAGAGAAAAATTCTTGTGAATGATTTTTTTTTTTAAATCTTATGCTTGGTTTAGTTCATTTGGAGTCTAGTGAGCTGTGTCTGCTTTCCCACAGGAGCTGAAGAAAAGATTGAATATGAAGAGTCACAGATCAGAAAAAATAGATTTATTTATTATAATGTCTAAAATTTATTGATACTGTTTTGCCAAGCATCGTTCTCAGGATTTTATATTAAATAACTCATTTAGCACTTCCAATAGCCCAGTGGGATAAGAAGTATTATTGTCATTTTTTAAAGATGAAAAAACCGAGGCATTTGGGGTTAAGTAGCTTGCATACAGTCACAGAGTTAGTAAATGGCAGAGCCATCATTCAAACCCAGGCTGTTTAGCTCCAGAGTCAAAGATCATAATGATTATGCTGCATGGCATCTCATATCCTACGAAAATATACCATTGTTCTATCTGTTGTGTTGATATTTCTCCCATCAATCTGTGGTTGCCAGGACACCACTATAATAACATATCATTTGAATAGCAACAGTTCCATCAGCATTTCTTCTGAAAAATGAGGCTTTCTCTTATAGGCCACTGGGTCATATTAAGATCTTTTACTGATCTTTATTGATCATAGAGGTCTTGGCACTTAAGGCTAAGTATTACTGCTCTTTGATCTAACGTACCCATATAGACAAATACACTACTGTCTAAAATAACATTGCTGTGAAGTCATATATAGTCATTTATCACTTAATGACAGGAATACTTTCCAACAAATGTGTTATTAGGTGACTTCATCCTTATATGAACATCAGAAAGTATATTTACACAAATCTAGATGGTATAATCTACTACACATCTAGGCTATAGGCTACATGAAATGTGAGACCTAGGACATTATTATTTACTACTGTAGACTTTATAAACTCTGTACACTGAGGTTACGTTTATAAAAAAATTTCATTCTTCAATAATAAATTGACCTTAACTTCCTATAACATTTTTATCTTATAAACTTTTTAATTTTAAAAAACTTTTTGAATTTTTATAACACAACTTAAAACACAAACATATTTTACAGGTGTATCAAGATACTTTTTAAATAGCTTTTTCTATGAGCTTTTTTCTATTTCTAAACTTTAATTTTTTTTCTTTACTTTTTAAACTTCTTTGTTAAAATGACGATATAAACACACACATTAGCCTAGGCCTACATAGGGTCAGGATCATTAATCCATCACTAGTTGATAGGAATTTTTCAGTTCCATTATATTCTTATAGCCATATATGAGGTCCCCCTTTGACTGAAACATGTTACATGGCACATGACTGTATTTAAAAAAGTGTTACTTGTTAGGAGCACAATGAATTTCTTATTTTATTTGTTAATTGACTCATTTGGACAATGAGTACAGGTTATGAAGTAATTTTAGTTCCAGACACACAAGAGTTAAAATTCTGGCTTCCCCATTTATCAGTTCAACTCTCTGAGTCTGTTTTGCATATAGAAAATCAGAAAAATACCATTTTTTAAGGCAATAGTGAGGATAAAGAAAAATAATAGATGTGAGATAATTAATAGTGTTTGGCATAAAATAACTACCATGTATTGGGTCCTGACTATGTGACAGCTACTCTGCTCAACATTTCACATACATGTTGCATCGCATACATAGTAAATTCTCATGAAATTGAAGCTCTTACTCTTCTTGATGCAAATTTTTAATTGCTGGGTATTTTATTATCAGCATTTTTTTTTCTTTCAAGAGACCTTGAAGTCTCAGGCATACTGAATTTGGATGTAATTAATTTATTACAGCTACACTCTTCAGAATAATTTGTACATTGTTAATCTAATGAAATACAATCTAAAATATGAATGCAGAGAAAATGACAGTACAATGATATCAAAGAATACCAGACTTGAGAATAGAGTGGAAAAATGTTACTCTTGAACTTCTAACCACAGACAGTTCTTCTCTCTGAAACCTTTATTGTCTTTCTGATATTCTATGCTGAAGGTATACACATAAACTTCCCTGTTTTTGCTTTAGTTTGCACAAAATTCTATTATCTCTTGGAAAAAAAGAGATAAGGAAGAAATAGCAAAATTATATTTCCCACTAGGTGGCAAAAAGGCACTACATTGATTTTAGCCTCTCTCTGTGCAACATAAAACTAGGAGAGAAAAACTATGTCAACTGGAAGCTGCCTTGGAATGAATATATATAAACGTCTAAAATATGTATATATACATACATATACCTATTTCTTTAGATTTTTGCCTTTGGGAGAGAAATTGACTTATAATGATTACAAATCAGAAAGCATGAGGATAGAATTATTGAGGTAAGTCACATTAAGGAATTTTGAAACATGTAAATGTTTAAATTTATCTTCAGGGAAGACAGAGTAGGAAATTCCAAATTGGTACTTTTGGTGAATTTGCTGGCTGCCTCTCAATTTGCCACAGTGTCTCCCAAGCCTCCTGTTATTTAATTCACCAGCTGAACATGATTCTGAAAGCAAGGGCACATGATGGTACCTTTTGATTTCTGAACATGATTCGTCATTGTTTAAAAAGTGTTTCAACATTTACAAAATTTTTGAAGTTTCTTATTTAAAAAATCACTTACATCTTGGCTGTGGGCCATGACAAGAACTACTGCCCATGTAAAGCTTTCCTAAACCATCCTTCTCTTACTAGGGTGGAATGACAGTAAAAGGAAAAAGAGAAATCCTTGCAGTCCTTATGAAGAAGTCTGGGGTTGGGGGGTAGATTTGTTTATTCCCATTACTGAAAATGTGAACGAAGGATAGAGTAGGGTAGAGTATAGAGTACAGAGTCTTCTCCAATCTCCTGTTCTACAATTCGGTGGCAAATTAATTGGGCAGTATAATTGAATGTCATAATGGTTTAGTTTGGATTCACTTGAGAAGTTAGGTTGACACAATCTCTCTACGTTCAGTTTTCTCATCTGTTAAATGGAAGTAGTAATAGAACTCTCTTCAAAATGATGCTGTGAAGATTAAATGAGGTGATGATGATGACGGTGATGACACAGACATTGTCAGTTAACAATTCCTAAAGTTAACAACTTCAAGTGCTTTCTTTGTACCAGACAGTGGGTGAAGAAATGATTTTAATTCATTCATGAGATGAAGATATATTCTTCTGGGTTTAGGCCAGCAAATTATCTTCTAACCTAGCCCCTTATTTTCTCTACTGTCTATTTATCATGCTCACATACAAAATAAAACATAATTAAAGGACGTAAAACAGTACACATCAAAGAAAGAAACAAAGAGAAGATGTGAGGTCACATCAGGTACAATTAGCATCACCTAGACATCCTCAATTGTATTTGAATCCCTGTAGGAAGTTGTGACTTGTCTTGAGTTGTTCGCCTCCACTACAAGGAGACTTTTGTTTGTTGGTTTATTTGTTTTAGTATCAAGGTCTTGCATTGTCACCCAGGCTGGAGGGCAGTGGCACAATCATAGCTCACTGCAGCCTCAAACTCGGGCTCCAGGGACCCACTCATCTCAGCCTCCTGAGTAGCTGAGACTGCAGGTGGCACCACCATGCTCAGGTCAGAGATCTTTAAGACTCACTCCTGGTTCACTATTCTATGACTAAGATCCAAACACAGAATCAATTTTAGTGAAATCCATTCTGAAAACTGCATCTGCAGCTTACCTCCTTTGGCGCTATCCTCAAGTATCACCTGTAGTGACTGCCCTATTTAAATTTGGTACCCTTCCCTTTGTACTTCCTATTTCTTCACCCTAATTAATTTTTTTTCATGAAACATTTAACTTACTATATAATTTGTTGTATTTATTGTCTGTCTTCTTCAACTAAATTAATAGAAAAATATAAGATTCTCGAGGACAGGGGTTTTAGGTTTGTCTTGTTCACTTCTGTCTTCCTAGATCCTAGAAATGTAAATCTGTTATATTTTACTCACTAAATGAATCAATCAAATGAATGGATAGCTGAGGTGTGAGGGGACAAAGCCAATGGATGGGTCATGGTCCTCACGTTCTATTGATATTATAAGTGCAACTGTGTCTATATAGTTGACCCATTTATTTACTTACTTGATTTTTACTGGCCCTTGCATTGTGCTATATGTTAGGTATATCAAAAGCTTACATTCTAGTATTATAGACAGTAAACAAATAATAAATGTGTTAAAGAATAACATTTGAGGATAATCAGTGAATTTTGCAGAGGTGTTAGGGTCTGCAACCTGTATGGATGATGGTGGGCATCTCGGAGTGTTGCCTTGAAATATGACAGTCATATTCTCGTAATGCACATTTTATGTTATTTGACTTGACTTTATGTGTGCTGACAGAGATTATAGGCAATCGTAAATCCTCGTCTTTAAGCCATTACATTCGATACCTTGATGATAAGTTGTGTAAAGAAAATAATCAAAATAATATAGTCAGTATAATGGGGTAGAGCTTGGGTATATATACTATTTTAGAAAAGCCTCTCCGAAACGGTAATTAAGTTAAAGCCAGAAGAATGAGAATTAGTCATTCTAGCAGGAAGATAAAGGGGAGTTTCAGGCAGAGGGACAGAAGAAGCAAGAGCTCATCCATGGGAAAGTGCATCAGGAATATAAATGTGACCAGTATGGAATGCATGAAGAGATGGTATGTGGTAAGGTTTTAGGGATACAGGAGCAAATCGTGGAGGTTCTAATGGACTTTCTGTTTATTCCATGTATGAATGGGAAGACATTATCTGGATTTAGGACAGGGAATAGTATAATTTGGTCTGTATTATGCAACAATTTCTCTGGTACTGTGAGAAAAAACATTTGGTGAGAGGAAGAGAAGGAATGACAGGTCATATAGGAAGCTCTTGCAGTAATCCGGGGGGACAGTGATAGAGGCTAAGACTTGGGTGGTGGCAGTGGACAGGAAAGAAGTGTGCACTGGGAATTTACATGAAAGGTGAAAATGAGATTTGCTACTCGATTTATTGTGGGGATGAGGAAAAGAAAAGACTCAAAGATGATTCCTCAGTTTTCAGCCTAACCAAATATATGGAAATTGAAGATATTAACTGAGATGCAAAGATTGGGAAGAAGTGTGCAAACACCTAAAAGGTCTGACACCTATGTTAGTGGAACATATCAGAGACACAGCACCAAACTATGTTACTGGCAGCAAATCTGCATGGGTTTGGGGCAGCCTCAATTCCTGCCTCCTCAGAAGAAAAACTTCCACTGAGGGCTATAAGGCAGAAGAAGAGACCAAGGCAAATTTTAGAACAGAAGTGAAAGTTTATTAAAAAGCTTTAAAGCAGGAACAAAAGCAAGTAAAAGTGCACTTGGAAGAGGGCCTAGCAGGCAACTTGAGAGATCCTGAGGCACCGTTTGACCTTTTGACTTGGGGTTTTATATGTTGGCATGTTTCTGGGGTCTTGCCTCCCTTCTCCCGATTCCTCCCTTGGGGTGGGCTGTCTGCCTGCACAGTGGCCCACCAGCATTTGGGAGGTGAGCATGCACAATGTGTTTACTGGAGTTGTATGCATGCTCACTTGAGGCATTCTTCCCTTACCAATCATATGTCCCTAGAAGGTCATATAGTAGGTAATATGCCAGTTAAACTCTGCCATTTTGCCTCTTCAGGTGCATTCTCGAGTCCACTTGCTCAGCTCCTGAGATTTTACTGGGAAGCTGCTAATCACCAGTTTCAGGTTTTTATCTATTGGGAGACTCCTTTTCCTTAGTGCTGACTGTGACCAACTATTATTTTAGAGAGAGAGTTTCATAACCACCTGACCACCACCTGATGATTGCCTGGCATTCCTGGTGGTGGTGGAAGCCTTTCCTACCCTGCTCATATTTGACTAGCTACCTACTGTAATACCTATATCAGTTATTCAGAGAATGGTAGCTACTAATCTTTTTATGTTAGGTGTGGGGTGCAGAATAAATCAGATGACTCTGATATTCTGGACTAGGAGAGCATTAATGAAGTGGTGGGAATAGAAGCCAGATTGGTGTTCCTATCTCTGAAAAACCTTACACTTTTCCCTATATCAGAATGAAATAAATACTTCCACTAAGCATTTGTATCATGTCCATATGATGGCACATTTCACACTGAACTTAATTGATTCAGTCACTTCACTACTTGTCTGCATAGATGATCAGCCTTTTATGAGGGATTGAGATACTTTAGCATTCCATCATAAATCTATAGTACTTGGCACATAGTAGTTGCTTAAAAATAAATGAATGAATAATTGTGTGGTTGACATGAATAAAAAGTCACAAGTATTATGCTTCTCAGAGCTTTTTTTGAGACAATATTTGGTCTTAATTCTCTGATTATTAAACAGATATATAAATAGATAATAAAAAGTAATATGCTTCTCAGAGCTTTCTTTAAGACAATATTTGGTCTTAATTCTCAGATCATTAAGCCTGGAACCTTATCTGAAAGGGAATGTATTATATATAAGGTCTTAGTTGAGAAATTGGTAAATCTTTTTGAAAATCCAGATAGTCTGGTTCTGAAGTGGTCTCATAACTAACTTGTGTAATATATGGCCTTAAGTTTCAGAATATTATGTAGTTACAAGATCCTTCAAGTTTAAGCTGAACCATATTCTCCAAGAATGTTCTCTTATACCTGGCAATGGTTCTGAGCTGCTTCTCCTTGTTTTTGTCTGTAATGCTGCACTATGACCATGTGACTTGCATATGACTTCCTGTGGCACCTCAAATACTTGCTAAGTGGGATTAGAGAGAAGATTGAAGCCAGAAATTCTGAGGACAGAGTAGCTGTTAAATGTTTTCACTCATGCTTTTTTTTTTAACCCAGTTTGCTATTATCTATTAGTAAGTGAATTCTTTTCTGGAAAAATTCTACCAAACACAGTAACAGTAAATAAACTTGCATTATCTCAGTTAAATTATCATTGTAAAAAGATAGTCAAATGTAGCCTCACCTAGGCTTCTGTCTTACACAGAATATCTTTGTGCCTTACTGTTATTATTTGCAAATCAGAGATATGTGACACTCCTGTATCTTCTAGGGCCGGATGCCTCAAACTCTAATATGCATAGATACCTCCTGGGATTTTGTTAAAAATGTAGATTCTGATTCAGTCACTCTGGGGAGCCACCTGAGATTCTGCATTTTTAACAAGCTTCCAGCTGATACTGATGTAGGTGGTCTACAGATTACCCTTTGAGTAGCCAGGCTTTACAGTTAGAGGGTAGAGGACTTCCAGATTGAAGTTTACACATAGAGTTTACACAGACCTCTAATTATTGATGGTAGCTTAATAGTTTATCCCATAGTTGTATCATAACTTAGTTAATAATTTCCATATTGTTGGAAATGTGCCTATGCTTTGGCTTTTATAAATATTAGTCGAATTAGTTTTTCTAATTATGTACCTGTATTTTCCAGGTACATAAACATTCATCTAAGATTCTGGTTATTTTTTACTTATTTTTGGATGTATTACTAAAAGTATAGTTGGCTTTTCCAAGGTATGCATTTCGATATGCATTTCAGGATATATTACCAGATCAGCAAGAAATTTCAAATAAAGTCTTTGATGAAGTTATTCTGTATAATTTAATCTTTGTAGCTTTGCCAGCCTACAGACCCGTATGACACTCTTGACATTTATAATAATGGCTTGAGTAGTATTTTTCCAGCTATCTGGTCATGTCCCAACTCTTTTATGCTAGTTAAATATTTTAAATGTTGAGTTTGTAAAAAATCTTAGCTGTTGCTGAGGAAAGAATTTATAAATGCATTCCTGGTGCAGAATACATATACAGTATATAGCACATAGATAATATATGGAACTTCATATCAGACACAATGATTTTATATCTTAAGATATGCACCCAACTTCATCAGTTGATGAAACATTATACACAACAGCTGGAAGTTGACAGGAATGACTTCTTTTAGAATGACTTGGATTCTCTAGATTCAAATATATACAGGAAAAATATGAAGAAGAAAAACTCTTAATTACATCTTAGCACAATACAATAATAATAGCGCAGAGGCCCATTGTGTTCAGGATTTATGTGGATAGCATAGTGTTTATTTGGCCCCCTCTTCCAATATCATTTGCTTCATCTTGTCTCCATTCCTTCTTGACATCTAACATCCAGATCACTTCTGCTCTAGCTTATCCAAGAGCAACAAATGGGACATCAAATGTTATTTTAAAAGTTATAATGCCTAGGCAAGGCCATGTGGTGGCAAGAACTTGTCTGGAGCCAGCACACCTAGGTTGCTGTAATATAGATTATTAGGAGGTTAATACAATGATCAAGTGAATGTAAATGAAAATATTTTGTAACCTGAAATGTTACCCACAGTAGTAAATACTATTATTTGTTATCTTGAGATGCAGCAGGGACAGATAAGCCATGTAAGGCAAGTGCTTTCCTTATATCCTTGTTCCTATCAAATGTCCATATTGTTCTTCCTGTGAGAAGCACCCACTCTTTTATTTCTCTCTACTTCAAAGCCCAAGAAAAATTTCATTTTCTCTAAAAAAGGTGTCATCAGTCTTTTTGGTAATTATCTTTTATCAGAATTTATACAGCATAGTTTTCTGTCTTATCTTTTCATCTTTGTCACACATGCACTTTTAGAGTATCTTCCTGTTATGGACTGAACTGTCTTCCTTCAAAATTCATAAGAACATTGGAATTCTAAAACCAAGTAACTCAGAATGTAGCTGTATTTGAAGACAGAGCCTTAAAAGAGATAATCAGGTAAAAATGAGGTTTTTGGAGTGGGCTGTGATTCAATGTGAGTGATGTTCCTATAAGAGATGGAAATTTGGACACATGACGAAACATCACAGATGCATGCTCACAAAGAAAAGACCATGTGAGGACATAGGACACAGGTGCCATCTGTAAGCAAAAGACAGAAGCCTCTGAAGAAACCAAACCCTAAGCCTCCAGAGCTACAGAAAATAAATTATAATAATAAAATTTCAGAAATAGATTGTAATTACCTTGAAGTGACTCCCAACATCTTATATTCTTATATACATTGGGGACTGAGTTCCTATTGCATGTTGAATAAAAGTTTTTATCATAATGCAATTTTGTGACTGGATGAAGAATGAAGGCCTTAATTCTGATAAATATTTTTATTAGAATAGCTGATAAATATTTTTCATACTTATGTCTTTCTTGATCCAGGTACTTTGAAAAAAGTCCTACCTCTCAGTCATCCAGAGGATTTAGGGAATAAGAAGATTCTTAGACAATTTTATATGGATTGCCTAGTTTGACCTTGTTAACAACTTTCTGAGATGGGCTACACAGGTATTGAATGTACCATTTTACAGAATCCAAGGAATCTAAGACTCAGTAACTTATTGAAGAAAGATAGCTGAGAAATGACTTGGAAACTGACCCAGGTCTTTTTATTCTAATTCTAGTCTTGGTTATCGTCCTTATCCTTCCCTTGTCTGGGGCAACTGCATTTTTGGAAAGATAGCCCATCACTACTATAAGTTGGATGACTTAGATTTTAGAAATAGTTCTGCTCCATACACTTAGCCTCATTCATTCAACTCACTTTTGTTAATAGCCTACTATTTAAAGTATACCAGGCAAAAAATACTTAATATTGACTCTCCGGATTCTTCCCCATTAAATGGAAAATAACATCTGATTTGCATACCTCACAGAAAGGTTTGGAAGATAAGCATAATAAATAAATATGTTCAACTCAGAAGAAGAGGTGATTCATTTCCATAGTCAAGACCTTTCTGATTACATAAACACTAGTTGTCTTATCAGAGCTCAGAGCGCATGGCAGAGCCCAAAGGCTCCAAATGTGATATATGTTTCATGTTGGGCAAATTAACCAAGGGAGAGGGTGACAAGTATGTTGGAACCTAGATGTCTGGGCAAAAATAAGGACTATATTTCTGAAATGGTAATTGCAGAGGAAGTAGGGCCAAGAAGAGAGAATTTATTTTTCTCTAGATTCTTCGTATCTTCTTTGATCTTTGGGGCTTCAGGCTGGTCATTTGCTGAGATGATAGGGCCCAAATAAGTAATAAGACAAATTACAAATGGCAAATTAATGTATAGCACATTCCCTCAAATGTGTAAGGATGATTCACTTGCTATAGGGAGAAAAGAGTAGAACTCATCTACGTTTTTATGTCTCAAAATTTTAAATGGTTGCTTTTCCTTTATAGTATATGTGATAGATGACTATTACATATAAAGCAAGTGAACAAATATTTACATGTTAGGAGATGCATGCACAAAATGTAGTTATTGTTAACAGTTTGCAGGCCTCAAAACTTACAGGTCACTATCATAATGGAGAAAGCATTTGGCTAGGGGCATGAGTTTTCTATCTCTTATTTTCTAGGTTCACCACTTATTACCTGGGTTATCTTCTAAGTCACTTAGCCTTTTTGACTCACTCTTCTCAATAAAATTAGTGTAATATTTATAATGCCTGTGTCATGAGATTAGAACTAAATAAAATAATTTTATTTTCTGCCCAACAGTAGTAAACACTCCATGTTTGTCCCCTCTGTTACATTTTATGTGATAATTAATGGGAAGCAGTTTATAAATTCTAAAGCATCATATCCATGGTAGCCTTTGAATTTTATTCCAATTGCTTAGCTCACATACACACAGATACAAACTTAGTATTTCCTTAGAAAGTCCATTCCCGATGTTACATTTTATAGGAATAATATTGGCTTCATTGATATATGAGTAAACAGCATAAGAAGTTTCAAAAGATTGAAGTAACAGAACTTTTCATGACAAAACAAACCCAAATCTTATTTAAAAATATGTATATGTATTGTACTCCATACTGATAAGCTTATGGGGGGAAAGCTTATACCTATTTTTCATTTTTAAAAAATCAAAATTATTAAACTGATTTGATGTGTCCAAAGATTCACCTTAATTATGTGAACCTGTATTATTAAGTAAAAAATGTTTCTGAGTTAGCAATTTCTAGAGATTTTTAAAGTCTAGAACTTTTAAACTATAATATTCTTTCAATTTTCTTATTTCTCCGAATTTGGAAAATATTAAATTTCTTAAAAATGTATTTATCTCTCTATGAGAGCAGAATTTCTTCAATTTGAAAATGTTATAATCTAATTTATCAATATCTTCTTAGAGTAGGAAAACATTTCATACCTACTCAGTGAAAGATATAAGGTTTTTATCAATTACAGAAACATAGAGAAAGCTCTTACAGTTTCAGTTATGAGGTTAAAAATAAACAGAGCAATATATAAACTTACCAATCCACATCTTAAATATATATTCTTTTTTCCAGTAGGCACACATTCTTAATTGATTTGACCTCACAATTGAAACAGAGTATATCAAATCGGATTCTCTACCTTTAACTATCAGAAAACAAATATCATCACTAGACAGAGATCCTAATGGTAGCATCATAAAACCAAATACTTTATCAATTTTGCTACCAATAGAGAAAAAAACTGTAGTCTCTCTGCGAACCAGAAGAAGAAATACTACAAATCAGAGAAAAGTAGAAAATGAACTTAGAGAAACAGAGTAAGCAAGGTTAAAGTTGTATTGCTGCTTACAATATATTCGGGGAGCCAGCAAGAGCTGTCCCTGAGATTAAAAAGCCCATGAGGTGCTCCTTTCAAGTCATTCAGTTTAGTTGGCTCTCTCAGATTAGTCTACTTAAGTATCTTGGTGGAACTCTTTCTAAAACTGCTAAAGCATAATTTTTAAAAAGTTAAGACCATGACCCTCATGTTTTATTATTCTTCTCTGATCAGAAAAATAAAACAAATATGAAGTGAACACATCATAGATTTTATTCAGTTCATTAGAGACCAGTAAGATGGTAAGGCCAGTTAAAAGTGTATTTATAGACAATTCAGCAAAAAATTCTTAGAATGAGATTTCTGGGTTAAATGCAAAATGAATCTCCTACAGGGCACAATGTAACTTTTGAAATAAATTAGTTTTATCTTTGCCAGATAAAATTCTGCAAACTAACATGTCAGGTCATTAAGCCTGGAACCTTAGTTTAAGGCAGTAAAATCAAGAGAGCTATCTTTTACATGACCAAGATTGCTGCCCTCTACAATAGCAATTTGATAAAGAGGTTTTATCTTCTACATGGATTAGCCAAGGAACCAGTAGACATAAATAGAAGTTGTGTTGAGTGACAGTCTTTCAGTTCAGCTGAAATTGTCCCCAAACAAAATAAATAAGTTGTTGAGATCAAGAACTATAAATATGTTTTCTCACTATGAAAGCACATGCCTGAATTCTTGTTCTTAGCTTCATTTTAACAGGGAACAGAAAAGGTACAATGGGAACTGGGCAACAAAGGGCAAAGGTATTTGGAGCAAAAGAGACATCAACGATTGTCTGAAGCCACAATGAGCGGGGACCCTGCTGTGGTTTGAATGTGGTTTGTCTCTGTCGAACCTCATGTTACTTTGTCATGTTAATGTGTCATGTTATGGAGGCAGCATTAGGAGGTGGGAAATAGTGGGAGGTGTTTGGGTCATAAGGGCAGAACCCTCATGAATAAATGAATGTCTTCCTGCCAGGCAGAGTGAGTTCCCTCTCTTATGGAATAGTTACAGTTCTACAAAAGAATTTCTTAGCCTCTCCCATAATGTAATCTCTTTGTCCACACCCCAGTTTTGGCTTTCCACCATGAGTGGAAGCCTCATGAGGTACTCACCAAATAGCTGTTCAATTCTGAACTTTCTGACCACTGGAATCATGAGCCAAATAAGTCTTCCTTTTAGAATAAATTACTCAGCCTCAGGTATTCTGTCATAGCAACCCAAAATGAACTAAGACAGTTCCATTTTTGTCCCTATATATGGAACGGTATGCTTATGTACCAGTATCTTTTTGTTGCTATTTACAATAATGATTCTCCTCTTGGCTAACTGGCAAGTGGTTGGGACTGTTACATTGACTTGCAGAAAACCCACAGGAGGAAAAACAAATCTACACAGGCTAAAGGGGGAAAATACAGCTTATATACTAAAATTCATTCTGACCATGAATAGATAGTTCTATTGGAGTGACTGTTATTAATCTCATATATCTTTAGGTCACATCTCTAAGTTCCATACAACAGTAATTTCCCCCTAGTTTTATGTGTGATTATATATGCATTTTGTAAATTCTTTATCGTCGCTCATTATTCGATCACTTTTCCCCATTTAATTTTTGTACACTGCCTTTATATCTTAATTTTTCCTTATGATGGAGATAATGGTATATTTTTAAGTTTTTGTTTTAAGCTTCATATACTCCATAGATTGTCATCTGAACACTCTATTTAATTGCCTGTTATTGTCATCATGATGTATGAATCAGCATTGTTATACCAGGGCCTAGATGAGAGAGGAGTGAAAATAATCAAGGTGGCACTTGAATTCAAAAATTTTGGCAGAGAAAAGGGTTTCAGATAGATGTCTAATTTTTTTTAGAGTCAGGAGTTTGAAGCTTAGAAAATAGCAGAAAAACATGATAAGGATTTTCTGATCTTCCTTTCCTGGATAAATTGGGGCCTAGGTTGATAGGCTTAGACTGGGATGCCCAAACCCTGAGTGTAGGTCAGATATCAGGTAGGGTTGCCATTTGCACACTGTGCTAACAGTGTGGTTTGTGAAGTTGAGGAGCTGGAAATAGAAGCAGTGAGTATTAGAACAATGAAGATATAAAGGCAGTGAGTAGGGAGGCCAAAAGGCAAATAAACAAGAACTTGTGGAAGTGATCCTACCAATATCTTAAGCAGTTTTTATATCCTCCTGTTAGCTAAAGAAATCAGCTACAATAAATAGGTTGTAGCCTTAAGCAGATGCAGAACAAATGTGATATCAGAAGCTCTAGAATGTTCCTTTATTTTTCCCAACTCCTCCTATTGGTGGTTGATTTTAGAAATCCTTATGTTTTTGCAAGGCTGGTTCAACATATACAAGTCTATAAACATAATCCATCACACAAACAGAACCAAAGACAGAAACCACATGATTATCACAATAGTTGCAGAGAAGGCCTTTGACAAAATTCAACAGCGCTTTATGCTAAAAACTCTCAATAAACTAGGTATCAATGGAACGTATCTCAAAATAATAAGAGCTATTTATGACAAACCCACAGCCAATATCATACTGAATAGGCAAAAACTGGAAGCATTCCCTTTGAAAACTGGCACAAGACAAGGATGCCCTCTGTCACCACTCCTATTCAACATAGTTTTGGAAGTTCTGGCCAGGGTAATCAGGAAAGAAAAAGAAATAAAGGATATTCACTTAGAAAAAGAGGAAGTTAAATTGTCCCTATTTGCAGATGACATGATTGTATATTTAGAAGACTCCATTGTCTCAGCCCAAAATCTCCTTAAGCTGATAAGCAACTTCAGTAAAGTCTCAGGATACAAAATCAATGTACAAAAATCACAAGCATTCCTATACACCAATAACAGACTAACAGAGAGCAAAATTATCAGTGAACTCCCATTCACAATTGCTACAAAGAGAATAAAATACCTAGGAATACAACTAACAAGGGATGTGAAGGACCTCTTCAAGAGAAATACAAACCACTGCTTAAGGAAATAAGAGAGGATACAAACAGATGGGAAAAGATTCCATGCTCATGGTTAGGAAGAATCAATATTGTGAAAATGGCCATACAGCCCAAAGTAATTTATAGATTCAGTGCTATCCTCATCAAGCTACCATTGACTTTCTTCACAGAATTGGAAAAAACGTCACATGGAGCCAAAAAAGAGCCTGCACAGCCAAGTCAATCCTAAGCAAAAAATAAAAAAATAAAAAAGCTGGACGCATTATGCTACCTGACTTCAAACTATACTACAAGGCTACAGTAATTGAAACAGTATGGTACTGGTACCAAAACAGAGATATAGACCAATGGAACAGAACAGAGGCCTCAGAAATAATACCACGCATCTACAACCATCTGATCTTTGACAAACCTAACAAAAAACAGGCAATAGGGAAAGGATTCCCTATTTAATAAATGGTGTTGGGAAAACTGGGTAGCCATATGCAGAAAGCTGAAACTGGATCCCTTCCTGACACCTTACACAAAAATGAAGACCAGATGGATTAAAGATTTAAACATAAGACCTAATACCATAAAAATCCTGGAAGAAAACCTGGGCAATACCATTCAGAACATAGGCATAGGCAAGGACTTCATGACTAAAACACAAAAAGCAATGGCAACAAAAGCCAAAATAGACAAATGTGATCTAATTAAACTAAAGAGCCTCTGCACAGCAAAAGAAACTATCACTAGAGTAAACTGACAACCAAAAGAATGGGAGAAAATTTTTGCAATCTACCCATCTGACAAAGGGCTAATATCCAGACTCTACAAAGTACTTCAGCAAATTTACAAAAAAAAACTCAAAACCAAAAACAAAAAAAACCCAACCTCATCAAAAAGTGGGTGAAAGATATAAACAGACACTTCTCAAAAGAAGACATTTATGCAGGCAACAAACATGAAAAAAAGCTCATCACCACTGGTCATTAGAGAAATGCAAATCAAAACCACATTGAGATACCATCTCCTGCCAGTTAGAATGGCAATTATTAAAAAACCTGGAGACAACAGATGCTGGAAAGGATGTGGAGAAATAGGAACACTTTTACACTGTTGGTGGGAGTGTAAATTAGCTCAATCATTGTGGAAGACAGTGTGGCGATTCCTCAAAAATCTAAAAATAGAAATACCATTTTACCCAGCAATCTCATTACTGGGTATATACCCAAAGGATTATAATCGTTCTGTTATAAAGACACATGCACATTTATGTTTATTGCAGCACCGTTCACAATACCAAAGACTTGGAACCAACCCAAATGCCCATCAATGATAGATTGGATAAAGAAAATGTGGCACGTATGTACCATGGAATACTATGCAACCATAAAAAAGGATGAGTTCATGTCCTTTGCCAGGATATGAATAAAGCTGGAAACCATCATTCTCAGCAAACTGATGCAAGAACAGAAAACCAAACACCACATATTCTCACTCCTAATGGGTGTTGAACAATGAGAATACATGGATACAGGGAGGGGAACATCACACACTGGGGCCTGTCAGGGGGTGTAGGGTGAGGGGAGGGATAGCAGGGTGTGGGGGAATAGCAGAGGCACAGCATTAGGAGAAACACCTAATGTAGACGACAGGGTGGTGGATACAGCAAACCACCATGGCATGTGTATACCTATCTAACAAACCTGCATGTTCTGCACCTGTATCCCCAGAACTTAAAGTATAATTAAAAAATAAAAAAGAAATACTGCTGTTGAGAATGGGTAAGTGATACCCATCTGATATCTATCTGCTAACAGTGGGACTATCCTGAGTAAGTGACTAGGGAAGCTGCAGAAAAATGTCCAAATAGTCGAAAAAAATAGGAAGGTCTTGAGTAACATAGCAGGATCCACATTATGATGCCATGAGAGGCATGCACTGTAAGAGAAGGTTAAGGTAACAAGCAGGAGGGTAATCTGGGCCAGCCCCTGGTCCAAGATCTCGACCACAGCAACTGGCTCTTATGAGCTTCTTGTATCATGACATGTGACACACCAGCTGCACTTTAAGAACAGGGCAGACAATGAACAACCCCAGATTGTGTCACATAGTCTGCTAAAAACAAAACCTCCCAAAAGAGGTCACTATTAAGCTGTGATTTGGTATGACAGCATTTCTCAGATCCTTTCTGAGAAGAAGTTTTGAGGAGAGGCTAGGTGAGAGGCAAAAGGGTTGGGAGGGCTTCACATAGGCTTCACCAGAGACCCCAAAGGTAGAAAAGGGTGTATGAATGAAAGACTTCAGAAGGCAAAGAAAACCTGTATCTATTTACAATTTTTCTTAAATCAAGTTATTGTATTTAAAGCAATGCTGAAGAGCATGCCTGGTACTGTGGAGTGGTTACAAAAAGATCTGTATTTAAATTCCTTTTATCCATTATCAGACGCAGGGTCTTTCCTGATAGGGATAACAAAATTAAGCCCATATACTTCATAGGATATTTAAAATATTCAAATGAGATTAAAGATGAGATTATTCAATTTAGTAAATAATTTCAAGTTCAAGTGGTACAGAAATATGAAAGGATTATTATTACTTCTACTAGCAACTCAAATTGTTCATTTGTTCAACTAATACCCACTGAGGGAACAGTGAATAAGATAATTCCCATCCCAAAGATGCTAATTATATGATGATCATTATATGTAAACATCCTCCAAATTTTTTCTCATCTACACAGATACAAATCTCTTTCATAATAACCTATTTTAAATTCAAAATTTTTAATGCATGGAAGAAGTTCAATAACCATTAATGACTTGTGTTGTACATTTTAATTTTTGTTTTAGCTAGAACAAATCTTATCAAAATTATACCAGAGAAACGCACACTTAGTACTTATTTTATGACATCATAAGTAACTGATCAAACACTGGAAGCTGCCAACATTATTAACCTGAACCCCTGGTAAGCACAAGGGAAAGTGCAAAGGCGATTGCAAAAATTGAAAACTAGCACCTTGATTCAAAGGCAGCTTCTGAGAACAACTGGAGTCTCAAATGAAGGACAATCTTGGACTATGTATTTGAACAAATGATACCCCCATGAGCAACAATTTTGAAAATCAGTCTTAGGACTGCAGTGTGATATATGGAAATCAACTTTAGTTCTGTCTTATCCTTGGATTCTGGAACCAAGGAGGCACGGAAAGTGAGCTATCCTCTTTGCCAGCCTGTCAGATCTCACTGTATCTATTCATCCAGGCTTTTGCTATTTTAAGCTGTGAAAGGCAAGAGCCACCCAGGCTGGTCTTTAGTTCCTAGATTGAGCAGACACTTCTGACAAGGAGAAAAATCTCACTGTTCACTTGAAGCAGTGCCCATCATAGCCTCATTTTTTTTTTCCTGAGAGTTTCTCTCACTAGAGCATTGCTACTCTTATTCTATGACCTACAGAAACTGAGGAGGTGAGGGGGCAGTCACCTGGTTGCTTTCAAATGCTGACCCATTCACCCAGGGTAAATGAGGTACAATGTAAAGTATAAACACTTCTATGCCAAGTTCCCCTGTGAATTAAAGCCACTCTTTGGTCAAGAGGTTAGGTTATAAGTTCATATGATGGAAGCACCTCTTGTGCTGTTATTATATTCTAGAATGATCAGGAGGCAACATCATAATGTGAACAGTGCATGGACTTTGATATCAGATGCATTTCAGGTTTTGAGTCCCTTCTACTCTCTCTTCTCCATGCATCTGCTTAACAAACTTACGATCTTTGTGAAGATACATACCCTTTCTAAAACTCTGATTGCTTCATCTGTGAAGTGGAAATAATAATGACTACCCTGTGGATATGTTAAGTATGGAAAGTATCTTGTAAATAGAATACTGTCACCCACTTCCACAATCCATCTTTCACACTTCAATGAGAGGTCTTTTTCAAGTCTAGCAAATGGTCCCTCCCTGTTCTCAAGGTTAAGCACAAACTCATCATTGAGGCTGACAAGGCCTCCGCATGGTTTGAGCAATGCTTGCTTCTCCAATTTTACCAAGCACACCTCTCCTCAACACTGTTATCCAGCTATTTTTAGTTAGATCCTCTAATGTACTTTGTCTTTAGGTGTTTTCAGGTCTAAACTCATGCCAATCTCTGTCTCAATTTCTTCTTTATTCCATTAAATTTGTACTCATCCTTCTGGCTTTACCAATTTTTCTCATAATTCTTTTTTGACTATTCCAAAAGTCTGAGTTAGGTGATCCTCCCACAGATCTTCCGGTGTTATACCACTGACTGCACTGATCATAACTGCTTGTAAACTTGCCTGTTTTTACCTAATTACCTATGTTACAAGTTCCATTAAGTCAGACATGGTAGCAATCAGTATTATCTATTAAATATTCCAATTGTCCTGCCAAGTGTGCCAGAGGATTAAACTTCCTTTCAACTTGGAGGACAGTTGTGGCTATATTTCTTGCTTTGGGCCATTATCTGTGAACAGATATGATACAGCCATTCTGGGTAGAAGCTTCGGTAGCTGTTCTCTTGTCCAGTTATTTGTGTTGCTCTCCACATGCAATGTAGCTTCACATGGAGTCTCATTCAGTTTAGGCTCCTGCGTGACTACATGAAGTAGAATTCCCTGACGTCCTGCACTGGAACTGTAGCATGTGGTAGAAATGCGTTTTCTGTGTTAAGCTACAGAGATTTGGGGTTGCATAATGTGGTTATCTTGGTTACTACTACAGACACCATATTTACCTTCTTCATCACATTTCCAACTCCTAGTAGTCTGAAAAAATAGTATGCGTTCAGTAAGTATTTACTGCAAAAGGAATAGCATTCGACACATAATAGCTACTGACTTCATCTCTTCTTCCTTTACCTTCTCCTCCTTCAAGTTCCTCCTCCAGGCTACTTTCCTAGATTCTGTGGACTTATCCAATTAAGTCTTCCAAGTAAATCTTCCACTAGAATCAGAACATTACCCCTTAATGTCTCAGGAAGGCATAGTGCTCATTCCTGGCTCTGTACCTTTCCTCATGCAACAGACTGGTTCCATGCTACCCCAGATAATGAGGGCAAGTTATACGGAAATCAGAAGATTTTCTCATAATGTTCATCCTATGAACAGTGTCCAATAGTAAACTAAAAGCTACAGAGGGTAGTTTTTTTTTTTAATTGTTGAACATGTACAAGCAAGAGGTTTTATGGCTGTGTGTATAACAGTAGCATGGTGAAAATCATTGCATTAGAGACAATGCAGACTGTGACCAAGAAGACCTATGCCAACTCAGAGACTCAGTAAGTCTCTTTTTTTCTCATCTCTTATCCCTTAAACCCTTCTTGTTTATTCCACTTATCCTTAAAGTCTCAATCTAAATTTGAACTCTCGCATAGAGTCTTTACAAATCACTTTAGTCCTTGTGGAATCTCTATCTTAAACTTCTGAAACCCAGGCTCATAATTTCATATTTAATCATCTACCATTCCATATGTCTTACTGTTTCACCCATGGGCTGATCTTCTTCAGACTGTAAGTCTCTTCCCAGAAGGGCCATGTTGCATACTTCTATTGTGTTCTCTGGTAAGCAGGAGCCCTGGTCCAAGCCTGACTAGCTTAGCAGCCTGATTAGCTAGGGAAGATCTATATATTTGTAGGGATTCTGTAGGGAAATCCTACAGGGAAGTCCCTCGAAGGGACTGCAGAGAGAATGAAGGCTAGACTTAGAGTCAGGCTGGGAAACTAGTATCTAGTAACAAATTGTGCTTAAGACCATAGACTGAGAATCAGCCTGTATTTGGTCTTGTTAGTTACTCTGTATGACAGTTCTCAAGTTTCTTAAGCTCTTGAATTAATTTGATAATTAATTTCAACAAAACTGGATTTCTGTGTTTTCAAAATACATCTGTCTCTGGCTCAGCCATTGGCAAAAGCATAGGGGAATGCTGTGCCGACTCCCTAAGATTATTTTAATCAATTATGTAATAGTTTCCTGGTAGATGAACAGTTTCCTCCAGACACTACTGCTGTGTGTCATACAAGCATGCACTGCATGTGCTTGACTGTAACATCTGCAGATCTAATATAGCAGTTAATTATTTAAGGACTCATTCTGCCTTTCCATTCGTATGATGTGTGGCAACTTCAAAGCCACATATACTTGTTCTGCACACATAGAAGACCTGCACTGTGGGAGCCACAACTGAGCTCAATGGCACAGGTCCAAGGAAAAGATCAGTTTTCGACATCACAAACTGGGGCTTCTTTATGAAAACTTCCGCTATATATCAGGTAATATTCCTGACTACGACTGTTTCCACCTTTATTATATCAGGTCATCTCTTTTTAAGGGCTTATACTCTGCTGCGAATCTTAATAGGGCATATTTTCTGATGCTTTCATATAAATCATATGTAAAGAATATCTCATTAGCTGGTTAGTAATGACCTGTCTATGGGAAGAATTAAAAACATGATAAACAAAGCGCCCATAATGAAGAAAAAGTTACTGCTCAGGAAGGCTGTCTGAACAGAATGGAAATTAGGAGGAAAAATTCTAAGCTAGGCCTACTCTAGAAAATATGTTTTCAAAAGCATTGCCAGCTTTTCAGCACACCCAGCTTAATTACTGGATTTGCATTCCAGAGTACATTTACTATTGTGGTATGCTGGAAAATTATATACAGTAAAATCTCAACCAGAATATTTAATTCTCCACTGCATTTTAGAGAGGCAAAGTCAGAATCATAAGACACAACTATCAAGAATTGCATTTTGAAAAACAGTAGACATGGTTAGAGCTCATTCATATTTTCTTCAATGTATTAGAATCCATGCCCGTAATCAATCAATAAACATTTAGTGAGTGCCCATTGTGTGCTACTCACTATGCTAAGCACCAAACATATTGTTTGAATAAAACACTGTTGCTTCCTCAAGCAGTTCAGGGTAGGAAAAGCAGCCAGCAAACCATCTGAATGCTGATGGGAGCCAAGAGTGGGTGAGATAAACTCTCAGGTTCTGTAAGAGCACTGTCTCTCTTGAGAAAGAAACACAGCTCCTACATTTGGGGAATATTTTTCTAACAATCTTGTGCACTGTTTAGTTGCTTAAAAAACCATTTGTAACCCTGGGTCACGGAAAACCTTTTGTCCCAAATGGAGAACTTTTATCTTAGCCTGTGTAGCCTTGGGCACAAGATATTTGAGTAATGCGAAAGACGCTTCCAGGGAGTATTACTTGAAATATAGTTCTTTACCATTTTAAAAACCAGAGGTGTTTATAAAAGCAGTCTCACCACAACAGGCAAAGTGAGTCCCCATAAATATCTCACAGGACAATAACCCTTTTTTGCAGGTCTTAAGTTTATGATTTTCTACAATAGCTAATAGGAACTTTGTTTATAAGTTCTGTTGTAGTCAAGGAAAAACCCATAGCCTAGATGGCTGAACTTTAAACAATTGCAGTTTAAGAGACTAAGAATGCTATAGAGGTAAATCAGACCTGATATTCAAACTCACCAGCTAGAATTGAGGTATGAGAAGAGGATAGCACAAAGCAGAAGCAAAAAGAAAAGATGATCTAGATTGATACCTGAACACCTACATCTACTACAATAGAGAGATTGATAGTTAAAACCACACCACTCTAGAATAATTTTAGTAAAAAATACCACATTATTTCCATAAAAGATAATCTTTTGTTGAAGATTTCTTGTGCGTATAAATCTGTACTTTATGAATAAGGCAGGAATATCTTCAGATCTAATACCCTGGATAATTAACATGCCATGGCTACAGCTGTGCTGTACCAGGTATCTTTGTACTTAACCTTAAGGATTAGTAAAAGGCTTCAGTTTACTTCTTGATGTGTAGTTAGTCCTTTTTGTTTCCAGTAGAAGCCCAAGTGAAGAAACCACTCAGGTGTTATTAAGGCAAACTACCTGAGCCCAGGTGTAACCAACATATCCTTTTGGTTAGAAACCATGCCCAAACTGGGTAGACCAGATACACTACTCTTCCTGACATTGTGTGAGGTGTTAAATAAGGTCAGAATTATTATTTCCACATTATAGATTAAGAACTAAATTCTTGAGTGGTTAAGACATTAGTCCAGTGTTTAAAATCTAAGAAGATGTATTCACATCTTAGGAACAAATAGATCTTAGAAAGGTAAAATGATTTGCCAAAGGGTTAGTATTAAACCTAATAAATAGAGGAGGGAGTGCTTTAATTAAGATCCTTCCACATGCTGACCAGTGCTCCTTTTTCTATTCTTCAAGAGTGATGAGATTGATTAGGGTATTGTTATTTCACTTTTGCTAAATTGTTTAGTTTCTTTTACAAAACTCTGTTGAAACATTTTAGAGAATCTTGATTTTGAAGTATTAGCCATACACACTAGTACAGTACTCTGCTGGGACTCCATCTGTGCAGTTTGAGCTTCCAGTGAATATTCATGATTGCATTGTGAAGAGTTAGAAATCTCTGGAAGGTAAGAACTGATAAAGAAATTGCTGACACACACCTCCAGCAGCCGTGGGAGCCAAGTAAGTGAGATCACCACACAGTTACACCATAGATGTCAGCTTGGCTGCATTTTATAGAGATATAAAGTCAGCAAGAGACTATTTTGGCACTTTCTTAATTTACATCTTACAAAGTAATTATCATAATATTAATCTTTTAGCATTAGAAGTCTCTTTGACAGTTTTATTTTTCCTCTAGGATAGGTCTCAGAAAATTCCCTTTTGTACATTGGTGGGAAATACACATTGAGTATTTTGGTGGAAGTAAAAACACTTGAAATTAAATAAAGAAAAAGTAAAAAGGATTAATGATCTGAGAACATTTTTTTTCACTCCCCCCACCCTCTTCCCTTAACAGCAGTGTCTCTGCCATCAAAACAGTGCCTGTGTTCATGGTAGGTACTTAAGACCTTCTGATATGTAGATAAATATTATTCTGAAGCAAAGGAACAGAAATCCTGGGGAGGGAAGGCATTTAGTTATTAGAAATGAACTATGAAATATTTTTGTATGTATGTTTATTTATAATTCTGCTGTACTCTTAGTATGCTGTTGGCACATTAATGATTGAACCTTGTTGTCTGGTGACTACTGAGGATATAATGAGAAATGGTGGGGGCAGATTTTTATAACATACTTTAAGGCCATGAGGCTTATTATTAAAACAATGAAGCAAATCATGCAGACAAACAAGAACATTTAGCAATTATCTACCTTCTGCCTATGGGAATTCAACACTTACCTTATTCTCTGTTTTCTTTTTAATTAGTTAAATGTAAGTGAGATGTCAATCTTGTTTCAGAAATCCAAGATGGTTGAGAATTATCCACAGGTGTTGTTTCTGTTTTCCATGGGCATTAGAAAGAAGGCATGATTTCAGAAAAGTTAGATTTAAGAATGATCTCTATGGCTATTTCATGAGGAAACGAAGTTTTGAGGTAATAAATATTGAACTTCTAGAAGAAGCTTGAGGTGTCACATTTCTCTCTTCCATATAGAGGTGTTAGTTCACAACATTAATAAAATGCCCCAAATGAATCTGAACTATGTTTGTATTTTCTAGATAGTCTCACATGCAGTGACTGCTAAAGGAAGAGACCTGGACTGTAACAGAGATTATTCTGTGTCTTTGTTTTGGGCTGCTCTATCTGAATACCACAGACTGGGTAAACTCTGAAGAATAAAATTTATTTCTCACAGTTCTGGAGACTGGAAACCAAGAATTCTCTGGTTCCAAGATGCTCCTTGTTGCTGTCTCCTCTAGACAGAAGGAACACTTTGTCCTTGCATGGCAGAAAAGAGAAAGAGACGAAGCCCACGAGCCCTTTTTATATTGTCATTGATACATTCAGGAGGACAGAGCTCGCATGACCTAACCACCTCCTAAAATGTGACACCTTTCAACACTGTTGCACTGGGGATTAAGTTTCTAAAACATAAATTTTGAAAGGGAAAAATGCATTCAAACCATAGCAGACCAGTTTTTATGGATGCTACAATTTACGGTGTGTCAACTATGTGCCAGGGAGCCTGCTAGGCACTTTATTCATTACTCCTAATCTTTAAAATAATTCTCTAAGGTAGGTGTTAATATTTGTTTTATTTTTCTACTTCCAGGATGATAAACTGATGCTCAGAGAGGTTAACTTATGTACCTAGGTATAAATTATATAACCAAGTTATAAATTATATAACTAAAGTGATATGGTTTGGCTTTGTGTGCCAACCCAAATCTCATTTCAAATTGTAATTCCCAGGGTTGGAGGAGGGGCCTGGTGAGAGGTGATTGAATCATGGGGTGGACTCCCCACTTGCTGTTCTCATGATAGTGTTCTCATGACATCTGGTTGTTTGTAAGTATGTAGCACCTCTCTCTCTTCTCTCTACTCTCTCTCTCTCTCTTTCTCTCCTGCCAGCCATGTGAATATGTGCTTGCTTCCCCTTCACCTTCTGCTGTGATTGTAAGTTTCCTGAGAGCTTCCGGAAGCTGAAACCCATATAGCCCACCAAACCATAAGCCAATTAAACCTCTTTTCTTTTGAATTACCCAGTCTCAGGTATGTCTTTATAGCAGTATACGAAAGGACTAATACACAAGGCATATAACTACTAGTAAATGTTGAAACCAAAATTTAATGCCACATCTGTTTGATTCCAAAGGTATGTGTATTGTAGCATAATTCTCTTATGTAATTAGAGGACTGTGTGTGTATTTTAATAGAAGGTTTCACTTGGTGTGAGTAGTCCAAAGAGAAACCTAAAGACTAATTGATAAAATCCATCTAATCTATTTATATATCTATTGAGAGGCCAATTAGAAGCTTGTTACAGCTAGTTACTTTTTCTGAGTACTAAACCAGTCTTTAATGGCCATGAAGGGAGAATGACTTTGGCGTTGTCATAAGCGACTTGCTTCTGAATACCATAGGGATCATCATTCCTTCACTGGAGATGCCTGGAGACTGTGATAGGACAAGATCAGTAACAGGCTTGTGCCACCTGAGCCAGCCTGCCAGGCTTCTCTTGAAAACAAAGGGAGTCTCATTTATGACTGGGAGCCAGAATCTAACCTAGAATAAATCAGCTTCACTGTCTCATTTATCAGACTGATGGTTTTAATTGTTAAATCGGAAGTTTAATTTGCCATGCTTGGATAACAATCCAATTCCAGAAAAGCATATGCATCAACTGATCAATGAGGGACAAGTATAGAAAGTTAATTGTAAATAATTCCTGAATTCTGATGTAAATTTCTATATAATTTTTATATAGAAAAATTCTAACTTTGCTTATTCTCCCTCATTATTTGAAGTCTTAGAGGTTTAAGGGAATTATGATTTTTATCAAATTACTTCTTATAATTACTTCTTCATTTTTATCTTCTACTAGTATTTATGTAGACCAGATACAGATAAATATACACAGACTTTTTTTTTTTTTTTGAGATGGAGTCTTGCTCTGCCATCTGGGCTGGAGTGCAATTGCACGATCTCCCTCACTGCAACCTCTGCCTCCCTGGTTCAAGCGATTCTCCTGCCTCAGCCTCCCAAGTAGCTGGGATTACAGGCGTGTGCCACCATACCTGTCTATTTTTTTGTATTTTTAGTATAGATGAGGTTTCACCATGTTGGCCAGGCTGGTCTTGAACTCCTGACGTAAGTTGATCTGCCTGCCTCAGCCTCTCAAAGTGGTGGGATTACAGGTGTGAGCTGCCATGCCTGGCCAATACAGATATTTTTATTTGCTATTTTAGCTTTCTGATGACTGAGCTAGTGAAAACCACTTAGGGTTATAATTTTGTATTCAATCTTCACAGTAACAATGCTATGTATTAACATTATTCCACTTTACAGATGAGAAAACTGATACTCAAAATGATCAGAATGTAGCAATTCCACATTTGAAATCAGCAGATTCCATTAGTATATAGAACCATATTGGGCTTTGAAACTCTGTCCTATGTGGATGAAGAGAGAAATTTCAAATTTCTCAAGTTACAAATACAATAACATCTTGGAAGTGACTCCTAATTCAATCTTTTTATTTTTTAAATGAAAGTAATGAAAACACAGAGCTATTAAGTGACTTAGTCAAGGTCACACGCACAAAAATGTGTTGTCTGGCTCAAACTAGGAATTTAGACTCTCAATCCTTAATTCAATTATCTTTTTATCAGATCACACTGTCACTCAAATCACCAAAACTCATCCATAATGTCTACGGAAAGATATTGTTTCTAAGAATATATGAGTTAAAAATATACTCATAAGAATATATGAGTTAAAAAGGCGAAAACTTTGGTTCAAATTCTGGCTGAGCAACTTACTAGTTGTATAATTTTGGGCAAGTGGCAATTTCTCAGAGCTTCATTTTCTCTTAATCTTTAAATTGAGCATGCCTACCTAATATTGTTGTTGTAATAGATAAATTGTATAATATTTGGAAAATACTTAGCCTAGACCCAGGTACCTTGTCTGTACTCCATGAATGTTCATTTCTATTATCACATTCTACAGTTCCATCAGAAATTTCAGAGGTTTAAATTTCAATGGCAAGTGTCTCATTTTATCAAAGGAAGCCATAGACAGTATAGTGAAAAACAGAAAATGTCGATAGTAGAGGAATAAAACCAGCTTAACAGTATTGACAAATCTCCTATGATAAAGTTTACATCTATGCACATATATATGTAGATGCTAGAAAGGTATGAAGTACCATAGAGTGCTATTCAAAATATTTTGCCAAACTCTTCTGTTCTCTATCCAAATTAAAAACCCAAGATATATCAAAAATTATGTTCATTTCTATCCACTGTATAAACAATTAGTCTCCATGTTCAATTGTAATTCCTAAATATCTTTTGAATTTGTGCCCTTGTTTCCATTTCCTGGTCAACTGCCTTAGTTTCAGGCCTCCCTGACTCTCACTTTACTACCCCAAAATCCTAATCACCACATAGCTACTTTAGTCCTCTCTTCCTGTGGTCCACCCTCCCCACTGCTGCCAAGATGGTTTAATATAAAAATCTAACCTTGTCATTTCCCTATCCCAGATTCATCAGTGATTCCACATTGCCCAAAAGATTACCCAAAATCTTATACAAGGCATGCAGAGAATCTTCTCCAGCCATTTTCTTTGTGCTTATCCAGTTTCGTTGCTCCTCACTCTTCGGTCATACTTTTTATCTAGCCCAGTGTTCAGCATGTGGTAGGCATTTGAAAAATGATGGCTGAATGAATAGACAAATAAGTAAATGAATAATGAATGAACAAATCAAAGTCCTACACATTTTTATTCCTCTGGTCTCCTTTTGAGCAAGTAGTTTCCTTGTGACCTGGTAGAAATCAATGCAACACACAATCAATATTTTCAGGCATCCTTCAGCAAAGTTGTATTTCTTCCTTCCAGTGCATTATATATGATTTCTAGACTCTTCAGACTTTTCCAGTGCTGTGAGCTCTAGCACTATGAAATAGCTACCCCATTTATTTAATTTATTATGACAATGTTCCCACATAATTAAATAATATTCTATAACCTTTATTTAATAGCTGCAGAGTATGCAATCTTGTGAATATATTATAGATTATTTATCTAATTTTCTGTTGTCAGAATTTTAAGTCACTTCCATTTATTTACATTAGAAAACATGCTTATGTGGTATGCATGTTTCTTCAGGAAAAAAGAATTAGAGTGAACAAAACATGTTGGGTTTTAAGGTTTTGTGTATATTTTGCCAAATGCCCTCAAGAATGGTTTTACCAAATTATACTACTGATAGCAACAGGAGGCAGAGTAATTCTAGACAGACACGGGTGGGTCTCTGGCAAAATTCTACTCCAAACCCAAAATGCTGCGATGGTGGCCCAAAGTGAGAACCTATATCCCTGTTTTCCCACTGGCATGCTGCCTTTTCCTAAACCATCCATGGCCCTGCCCTGCCCCACTCTGTGCCTTGTAAAGACCCCAGGCTCAGCCGGCAAAGGGAAGAAGCAGGTGGATATCAAAAACTATGTCGGGACATCAGAGAGAAGTGGCTTCACTTCAGAGGGACTGCTTGATGACACAACTTTGGAGAAGAATCTGGCTGGAGACAGTAAAACGGCAGGGGAAGATTCCCTACCTGCCCCATCCCCTTTTCAACTCCCCTCCCTGCTGAAAGCCACTTAAATCAACAATAAAATCCCCAGCATTTCCCATTTTTCAATTTGTTGATGTGACCTCATTGTTCCTGGGTGGTGGACATGAGTGTGGATACCAAAGGCTGTCACACTGGTCCTTTGTCTTTGCTGATGGAAGGCAGCCACCCCAAGTGAAAAGGCAGAGGACTCACTGAGCTGTTAACACTTAAACCATCCATGGACTGCCAGGCTAAAGGAGCACTGTAACACACCTTCTGGGGCTTCAGGAGTCACAGGCACCCCACTTGAATGCTGCTGTGGGGCCTGCACATAGTTCTCCCCTGCCAGGCCAACAAGTGCTCATTCCAGCTCCTACACCTACTCACCTGTAGGCTTCCGCCTATAAGGGATGGAATGCAGGGTGTCCAAGTGAGCGGAATTTGATCCTGCTGGTGCCAGAGTGGCCAGCCTATTCTAGCACTCCTGCACTCCAGTTCCTGCCTCCTTCACTTGTGCACTCTTTCCCGCAAGGAGTCTAAAGCAGTGGGCTGAGTAAATGAGGCACTCCTGCTGAGAGTTCCATGAAGGGGTAAGGGAAATATCCTGCTTCTCTAATACTAGCAAGTTAAGAGAGTACCCCCAAAATATTTTTTAATAAAGGAATATTAAGTAACATAAGAACTACTAGGCAGGTATTTTTATTTATTTCTTTTTTTGAGATGGAGTCTTATGAGGTAGGTATTTTTTGGTTTTATAACAGGCCTACTCATCGGTTCATCTAATACTTAGTAAATCTGTGCCTGAGCTTCGGTGCTTTTCAATAACTTCTCCCGGTCTCTCTCTTTTTGTCATTCTTTCCCCCCATATTGGCTTTTTCTTCTCTTTCCCAGGATTAATAAATCCACAAAAAAAGTGTGTCTCCTGCTAAAAAATATATTTACATAATTAGTGCCTATTTGCTATTTTGAGTATATTCATCTCTCAATCGATATTTAGTGCCCTGTAATCATTGGGTTACATACAAAGAGGAAATCATAGCATGAATCAATGTCTGCTTCCAAATAAAGTTTCTTTTAATTGTTAGTTATTATTTGTTAGGATCTCTCAAATAATTCTGATTTGTAAGCATGTGTCAGAAGTCTAGGCCATTAAAGAAAGGATTTTCCCTTCCAAAATCATGCCTCTCTCTTAAAATTTTGCAAAATAGACATTTCAAAACTAATAGATACAAATGACACTTCATTTACTCTTTTCTTACGGGACTAATGCTGTGAGACCTTTGGTTTAAAGAAAGAATAATATTTAATTAATCATGTAACATATTAATTCTGCTAAGCTGTTATTCGTCCAGTGGCCTTAATTTTTTTCATTAAAATTGACATGGTGTTTGCAGTTGTGTTAGTGAGTTATAGATCTAGAAGAACCACAAGGACTTTGTGTCAGACTTCTTGGTCTGTTGCTCAGCCCCCATACACCAGCCTCTTCTTTGTGAGAACAAACGACTCAGCTTGTTTATGGTCTCATTCTCATTTTTCCAGCAGCCACCATCACTCTGAACTGTCTCTACAATAGATAGACTTAAATCCTTTCAAGTCTAGCTATAGGAAGATGCGGGGTACTCAAGTTCTTCTCCTTTAATAAGTTTTCTCATGCAGGTATACAAAGAGTGGTAATAAAAATAACCAAAAAAGTTGAAGTTACGAAGCTTTCAGAAATCTTACCAAAGTCTTATAATGCAGGGACTGCAGTTTACAATCCCTTTCTTCAGTGCAATCCCAGACTTCAAAAGCCTCTTGTCTCCTTGTCAATACTGTCAGCACGTATCTTGGCTTCTGTCTTTCACCTATTAGGACTTGGTGAGTCCTGTAAGACCTCACTAAAGTTCCACTTTAAGAGGCTGTATAGTCCCATGATTCCCTGAGATATACAATTGCTTGGGATCCCCTGTGCTTATCCATCCCTATAACCTCATTAAAAAAGGATCCCTAATCTGGTTCATTCTATCTGCCTGGTTACGCATAGGTGTTGCCTCTTTGGGTACATGCTAGGGTGCCTTTAAAATGAATTACAGAGGAAAGAAATTTTTCATTAGGAGAAAAATAGTAGCAGCCAGGCGCGGTGGCTCACGCCTGTAATCTCAGCACTTTGGGAGGCCAAGGTGGGTGGATCAC